>JAGFPH010011568.1:0-19799 GCA_018207615.1 Philaenus spumarius | reverse complement strand
ACGGTCAATCAGCTTCGTTCGTTTCCCACCACGGTCAATCAGCTTCGTTCGTTTCCCACCACGGTCAATCAGCTACGTTTATTGTTTACAATTTGTATTAAAACAAATATATATGTTTCTCTTTTTTTTTAAAAGGGATGTGTTATTTTATTAGTTCCGCAGTTTTTTGTTAATACTTTTATTTTCCATTGTTTTTGTACTGTTTAGTTTAGATTTCCTAAAATAGACAATTTTATCACTAGAAATACCGATGTAGCGGTCCTAGTACTGCTAGGCCTACGAGGTTTGTAACAGATAGCGATCATGAGAGAAATACCAATACAAATCGAACGAAAAATAAATCCAAATCAACAATCGGTACTTTTAGGAATTGAAAAAAATATTTGAATTAGCCTAATAATTTAGTTTAGTTAGGCTGATTACGTGTTTAGTAACCTAATAACTTACTAAGTAACAATATAGTATTTCTGAATTCTGAGTCAAGCGGCAAATTTTAACGGAAACAGTTGTATTTTCTAAATATAACATCATCATTTTCTCGAGTTTTCGTTTACTACCATTTTACTACCCGGCCAGGACCGGGTGAAAAATTTCACTACCGACCCGACCGAGTGAAACATTTCAATACCCGACCCGAACCAAAAAATCACTACCCGCATACCTCTATTCAAAAGCAAAAAATTTAGTTTAATATCGTTAGGTTTGTAGTATATAATACGGATAATTGTGGTTCAACAGGCTCTTTTTTCATAAAAGATTGGCAAGATAAAATTTATTTTTAATTACTTATCATTAAATTTTGTTCTCTAATAAACCTAATAGTATTTGAATATGGTGTAACTGTCAAAACAATTGGATGAATGATAATAGTTAGGTTATGTGTTATAATTGGTTTGTTCAACTCGGCATCCTATAGCAACACAGTAAATAATACAATATTGTATGTACATTTGCTGTCATTATCTTTAACTTAGCTGTTATCCTTCATCCAATTGTTTTGACAGTTACACCATCCGATAAGGAATTAAAATGGCTACAAAAAGGTGTCTCAAAATTTTTTGATAAAATGTACTGTTTTTGAGTAATTTAGATTTGAAATTTTCAAACAGCCCTCATTTTGAAATGCATGATTGGATTTAATCGTTTATTTTTCTTGAGATAGATGATCTTTATTTTAAACATCATACTAAGTTTGAACTTAATCAGTTAAAGCATTTTCTAGATATGATTTATTTTGTACAAAAAACAAAATAGCGGATATCTGGAAAACGAAGCGTTTTCGGGCCTATGTTTTTATGAGCTTTTTTTCTTATTTTGATCCCGTAATTACTGGACATCCTGTATATATAAGTTGTTTTAGCTCCTAAAAGTGTACATAACCTCAAGAAAAAGATGTTTAATTTTGCATTTTTTAACATTAAAATACCATATCCTATAAGCTGACGACATTTTGTTAATCAAGAAGTTCTAAATTATCTACCAGTAAAAGATTTTTCCAAAAAGATTAAGTAATTTCGTAGGTTACCTCTATATGGGAAACAAACAAAGTTAACCTCTTTGTAACAATAGTATAGATCAGAGATACCAACCTACAACAATCAAATATGTAATGGTTGCTCAATCAGAAAGGTTTAACAATGAAGGAGCCTGCACGTCCGCCCACCCTTTATTTTGAGGTTTTGTTGTCAAAAGTTCATGTCGGAAAGCAGCACGTGTCAATTATTCAGTCAGGACCGTCTAGACTTGATTACGCATTTGAATACAATGACAAAAGCGCATCTGCATATCTGTGAATTGGTCTGATATTACAATGTGTACATTTTGATAGACGGACAGATGTGTGGATGAGTCATGGCGCACGAAACCGGATTTAAGTCTGACATTTCGCAATTGTTCAAACATCGATTGCACCGTAATGGTTGCAACAACGTCTGTTGGGTCTGCTTGCGTAATGCAGTTGGATTTGGAACAGTGACTTTTGGTTTGCGCATGAAAGGTTCGGTCTCTTCCGTGCACAAGGACGGGTGCGAATATGTTGAACGTTTACTTAGAAAATTTCTATAACCTGTACTTTATTTCAATGGACGTGGCTAGACATTCTAGAAAACTTAGGTACTTTTTACTTCAACACTTTGGGGCCGCAGCTAGGGGCTAACATGAGCACGTAAAAAAATCGAAAACGAACGGTATCATTGATGAATCCGTAGTTTTAGAATCTTGAGATGAATCAGTGACACTCGGAACAAAAATGAAATAATAAACGCACTGGATAAATGTATACTTATTCCACGATTGTTACATTTTAAGTATAAGAGAATAAACACATGTAACACAACATCTGCACAACTCTATCATTTGTGGAGAAAATACATTATTTAAGTTATTGTATTATTAAATTTTTTTAAACTTAAACTTTAGAAAACCAAAAACTATTTTAAAACACATTTTTTTATAACCCATGTGTAAAACATCTTGTGCTTATATACAAGATTTTTCAGGAGGAACGGATATTACTTCAGGAACTGATTATACAGCTAAATATAAGAAAAAATTTTCATATGAACAAGATAATTACAACATATGTAAAAACCAAGGCCGTAGCCAGGGGGAGGGTCAAAACCCTCCCCGAAATCCAAAAATTTAGTAGTAAAAATTACTACTAGGCTTAAAAAGGGCAAATTTCCAATTTGTAATCATATATACAGGGTGTCCCATAAGTAAAGAGCCAAACTTCGGGGAATAGTTTTACGAGTCAAAATAAGAAAAAAAGTTCATACAAACACAGAACCGAAAACGCTTCTTTTTCTAGATATCCGCCATTATGTTTTATTGCACAAAATAATTCTTATCTAGAGAATGGTTTGACTGATTGAGTTCAAACTTGGTATGAAGTTTAACATAACAATGATATATCACAAGAAAAATAAGCGATTAAATCCAATCATGAGTTTAAAAATGGCGGCTGTTTGAAAATGTCAAACCTAAATTACTCAAAAACCGTACATTTTAACAGAAAATGTCAAGAAACCTTTTTTGTAGCCCTTTTGATTTTTTTAACTGATTTTTTAACAGTAATTTAAGTACGTTTTTTGTTTGAAATAAAGTATTTGTGAAATTGCAACAGCTTTTTAACATTCCATTGTACAAAATATTGCACTTTGAGTTAAATTTTATTGTTTGCAAATGGTAATTTTATTGTTGCCTCTTTAATAATTAATTGTTGAAATAAACTAGTTGAGTTTCTGAAACTTTCAGTGCTCCTAGCGGCTAAACGGTTAAGTTTATTATCAAAAAACATCAAGAATAAAAAAATCTTAAAATTGCACGTAAAATCTAAAGTTGACCACCATATTGGAAAATAGCGGCCATTTACAAATGTTTTAACTACATATTTTATAATTTCTCAAAAAAACAAGGAAAGGTTATCCATTTAAGGTTTGCTGTAAAATTATTAATTTCTGAGATCCCAATGGTGGCCGTTTTAAAAAAAATCACCTTGTATAGAATACAATAATGAAACATAAAACTTGAAGTTGTAAGAGTAATTTTGAAGCGCTTTATTCAGGCCATACTAAATGAATCTAATAAATCTGTTAAGTGGTATTTTTAGAATTAATTATTGCTGCAGCCTGTAAGTAATCCCGTAGCATTAAATTATTTTCATCAGAATGTTGGTGTAATTATGAGAAATCACGATAATGAGATAAGAATTAGTCTGTCATCGGTGGTTGGAATTCCTGGCCCCAAAAGGGTAACGAGTGTCCGTGTAACCAACTGTCCTGACACCTAAAAGTTTGGTAAAACGCATTTCGTTCGTAATTTACATTTAGGGTACAACAAAACTAAAAACATGACAAAACAAGAGAAATTTACTTTTTTTATGGATTTTAAATAATTTAAATAGAGAAAATCTGTGAAGCAAAAGTTGTAAGGGGGCTCCGACCCTGGACGCTTCGCGTCTAAATCCCCCCTCGGCCTACGGCCTCAGATGGCTGCTTCGCTTCGCTCGCAGTTGGAAAATTCGCTAATCTTTGGCTCGTTTGTACCTGGGTGACCGAGCATCGCTCAGTATTTTTAACATCTGGATTGTATCTATAATGTATCTATTCGAATACTTGGTAAAACGAAATTGTATATTGAAGTCTAAGTGACTTGAAAGGTGGTATATAAAAAGAAGTTCAGGGTTAAAAGTTTATGCTCTTATACTGGGGTTTGTTGCTGATAAAATGGCCCTGCCACAACATTCATCCGGGTTCTTGACAATATCAGAAGGATAGACGAAGTCTACCAACTCAGACAACTTATTTACAAAAGTGATGCCATTGAGCGGTAGGATACATTTTTTCCCATTCACTTCCAAGTGTTTGATGGATCCATTTCCCACAGAGAGTATACATTTAAAAAAAGAAATGACAATTTTAGAACTACAACAATAACTTTATCCATCTCATAGTTTATGTCAGTGAATGAATTAGTGAACCTTCCCAGCTTTATATGATTAGAAAGACGTTGGGCGGAGCCTCCCTTCTCGGATGGATAGTGCTGGCTAAAAGGATCATCGTATCTTAAATCTGATGGAAAATCGTTAGTTTGAAATTAAATTTTCTACAACTTTTGTATTTAACATTTTTTGCTATCTCTTGCCATTTTTTTTTTACAAAAAGCGCTCAAAGTGGAAAAATTAAAAAATTGAATAAATCTTTCCCGCCAAAAAGGTGCTTTTGAAAATAATTTTTCTGAAAGTTTCTCGTCGAGAGTTTTAATTCAAGTATGAAGTTGAGGGGCGTACGATTACGGGAAGTGCCTCATAGTTGATGTCAATGAATCAGTGAACCTGTCTAGAATTATATAAGTAGATGTATTGTTTATGGCTGGGCCACCGTCAAAAGTAAGTACTCCCTACTACTGCATTATTTCCAAATACGATTGCTAGGTTAATATAAATCCGTTACGGTTGCTAAAAAATTAAGTCCAAACAAGTTTTTCGCGTAAAAACCGCTCAAAACCAGAAAAGAAAGATTCGAATCTAAATAAATTACAAAGTTGCGCCGAAATTATACAACGGCAACAAACCTTTATTTAAAAATCAATTTAAATAATAAATGCGATAAATTTACAGCCGTAATGATGATTACGACGCGAAAAAACTAAACGACATTTGAAATTGCTATTGTTCGAACTTCAGCGACGGCCGGTCTATGAGTAATTTGTATGTAAATGTGACTTAACCTCAACTAGGGGTCAACGAACTGTTTTGTTGTGTCTGTCTGTCTATCCGGCGTATTGACACTGCTTATCTCTGTCTCTCTCGAGCGTCGTTCCTTGGAATCGAAAGTTAAACAAAATCTTTGCCGGGAAATGGTTGACGAGATTTGTTTGGTCGTGATGTGATTGGGTGTAACCTATTTTAAGGATTGCCAATTCAAAGGCATAATCCTTTTTGGGGTAGTTTCAGGTAGATTTCTAATTTCCCATTTACCACCACAAGCTAATTGTTAAACGTACGCATTTGTCACTTGCGCTAAGAGTAGCTTATCAAAAAAGTTTCAAAAACTAAGTTTTGGTTTTGAGCTAGGACTTGCTACAAATTGTTGAGTAACTGACGGACGAAGATACGGACTTTTTAGTATGAGAGGGAATGTTTTGTAATTTTGTAAATAGGTTTTCTTAGGTTATAATTCTTACAGTGAATAACTGTTGAGTTCAGATTTTGTATATATCTTTCCCTGGGCGCCATTTTTTATATTTTCTAGGGGGCTAGACCGGAGTATGAGGCTTGGCACGTTCACTGCTAAGGACGCACATACGAACTTGACACTGAACACTATGCACTATGCAACACACAGTGCATTGCACGCCAACCCCCTTATTGGGAGTATTTTTAATACACAATGCATTGCGTGCTTCGCACGCCAACCCCCATGTAGGGAGTATATTCAATACACAATGTATTGCGTGCTTCGTACGCCAACTCCCGTGTTGGCAGTATTTTCAATACACAATGCAATGCGTGCTTCGCACGCCAACCTCCACATTGGGAGTATTTTCAATAAACAATACAATGCGTGCTTCGCACGCCAACCCCCGTGTTGGAAGTATTTTCAATACTCAGTGCATTGCAGCTCAAGCTTGAACTCTTGTAAAAAATAAAATAAGTAGGGCCTATATGTAAAATCAAACGGCACATAGTTTAGTGCTAATCTCTTTAAAGAAAAATACCTGACTATAATTAATAATATACATATTTTATTTTCCGTTTCCTGGGAGCTAGGAAGGGCCGTGGCCCCCCTCTGCCCATAGGTACGGACGCCCATGTATCTTTCCATTTTTTTTTTTTTACATAGTAGAGGTGGTTTATTTTTCAAACTGCATCAAATTGACCGTTATTCTCTATTTTGTTACTAGCAATACAGTTAAACGACGAACCGGCATCGGTTTATGCAGTGCTTCGCTTCTATCGCAGCGGAAAAACTCAAGTAGCCGGCCGTCGGTCTTGATCAGCTGTTCCCACGTAGATTTGAACGGGGTACTTTTATGAGCAGTTTATTCTATGTTTTGATCGATTTTGGTTAAATCCAGATAATCTCCCATATTATTTTTTTTAGATGAAACGCCCTAGAAGTTTCATTCTAGTAGGAAAGATCTAAAACAACTTTACTTCCTTTCAAAAAACGTACTTCCGGTTGGTGGATTTTTTGGCTAATTCGTCCGATCTACTTAGAAAACCAATGTGTGCACCAAATTTGGGCCAAAACTAAATTAAATTAGTATTGTTCTGGGGACTATTATCGGTGATCCTGATCTTACGTCTTACCATTCGCTAAAAAGGAATAGAACGAATCATAACCTCAAATCTAAAATGCTAAATAATATTAAATGTCTAGATTAACTAACGTCTGTACAGTTTACGATATCACAGATCGCAGGTATTGAAGATTAGGAAGTAACATGGTTTGGTCCTCTACTAAATAGAAACCTAACCTACAAATTCTTCAATGTTCCAAGTATCAAAAAAGAGTTATCGCCTATGTGGAAGTGTGCCTACTGTCAGCAGATGACTTGAATGCACAGCCTTTTCCCCAAGCCTCGCCAATAGTAGCGTGATTGTCATAGTGACGGCAGCCCCTACCACTAGTTAGTGCTGTGGTGGGAGAACTCTTTCCAGCACCCCGCTACCCCCTCGGATGCATTCAAGTCATCTGCTGACAGTAAGTGTTGTTTTTGTACCAATACGTAACATCTTCAGTCAGCTGATCTATCAATTTAGTCCTACCAACTTGTTTGATGCCACTATCTTTAGATTGATATCTAGAACATAATTTTGAGACTCAATCATTCGTACAAACAATGTTTCTAACTCTTGGGTCGCAGTGGTAGAAAGCTTATGAGCATCTCTTTCCTAGTAAAAAAAATAATACTGCTGAAACACGTTCTTTCTCTCAAACTGAAACACGTTCGAACTCGAAATTTGGTAAATGTGCACCTCTTTTACGTTCCTAAATAAGTCACAACATTAACAATACCGAGAAAATCTGTAAAGTAAAATGCGTTATTTCTCCTTTTTATCACGAAATCGATTTAAAAAATAAAATAAATACAAGAAATTACTGTAAGTATTTTACCTGGTTATTAGTCCGTCTGTGTGTTGTCCTACTTACGACGCGTTTCGAGACCTGAATGTCATTATCAAGTAATCACTCTTCAGGTCGTCATATACACACAAAAACACACAAACACATTACAGTAATAACAAAATGTACACCATCGCATCGTCTATGATACAGTAAACTAAACAGCCTACTTTATACGGTGGTCATTTACCAGTTCTATTTTGATAACCGAGGGCTGTATCATATAAGTCAGGGTTTAAAAAAAAAAAACAATTTTAAGGACCCCTGAAAAATCGCTATAATTTCAAGGACCCCTTATATACAGGATTACCCATAAGTAAAGTGCCAAACTTCGGGGAAATAGTTCTATGGGTCAAAATAAAGAGAAAATCAAGAATACATTTTTTTCCAAAAACGCTTCGTTTTCCAGATATCTGCAATTTTGTATTTTTAACAAAATAATTTAGATCTACAGAATGGTTTTACCGATTAAGTTCAAACTTGGCACGAAGTTTAACCTAGTAATGATATAGCTCAAGAAAAATAATCGATTCTATCCAATCATGAGTTTCAAAATGGCGGCTGTTTCAACCTTTCAAACCTAAATTGCTCAAAAACCGTATATTTCAACAAAAAATGTCAAGATACCTTTTTTTGTAGCCCTTTTGATTCCCTGTCGAATGGTGAAACTGTCAAAAACAATCGATGAAGGATAATAGCTAAGTAAATACAATATTGCTGTGCTTACTGTGTTGGTATAGAATACTGGGTTGAATAGACCAATAATTATTACATAAATTGCAAATTAACATAATAAGCAAAAGTGTAAGAAAAAATCACAAAGAAAATAATAATTTCTTTAAAAAATAAAATAAAAATACTCAGGTTAGGGAAACAAAAAACAGGGCCCCTACGACCAACTTGCAGTTTATGGGTTCTATTTCAGATAATAAAATATAATTAATTTAAGTACTTGTTTGAGGTGGCAAACATAAACATTTCTTATCTCAACTTTTAATTGAGAGTTTAAGCACCAGCACGGCATGGTCAGTTGGTTCTGTCCCTGTAATCCACATATAATATTATGCATTATTAAATATATATTACTAGCTGAACCGTACGGCGTTGCCCGTGGTGGTTGGTATTTTCAGTCTTCTAACGTAATTGTATTCTTTTTAAGTGTTCAGTCAGTGAGTGGTATTTGGCTTTTATATATATAGATCTTAAATAATAAAAGCACTATTGTCATAATAATAAAAGATCTGAAATTATGATTTTAGTGAAACCCGTACTTAGTGAGCACCTATGGCCCTAGAGGAAGCTACATACCAAATTTCATTTCAATCCGTTCGGTGTTTTTTTTTTTTTTAGTAACTTTGAACCCCAAAGCGGCCTAAAATTTAGAATTTTTTGAAAACATTTCTTAGTGAGCACCTATGGCCCTAGAGGAAGCTACATACCAAATTTCATTCCAATCCTTTCGGTAGTTTTGAAGAAATCGTTTTTTAATAACTTTGATCCCCCCAAACCCCTCCTAATATTTCGAATTTTTTCAAACCCTTTCTTATTAAACACCTATATCCCTAGAGGAAGCTACATACCAAATTTCATTTCAATCCGTTCGGTAGTTTTGAGAAATCGTGATGAGTGAGTGAGTGGTATTTCGCTTTTATATACATAGATTACCTCGTATATTATTTTATAGATTTTCTGAATATTGTTTAACGGACAGAGACGGGTGTAAGAAGAAAAGGAGAGAAAAGATACAAGTTTCAAGAATAAGGAGAAAGGAGATTTAAGTCTTTAATTTGTAGTTATGGGCCGTCAGCCGCGATTAGTGCTAAATGAGCAGCCTAAATTACGATTAGCGTAACCACATACTGTTTTACGACTTCTCAAATCAGGATATACATTCCTACACGCTCGGAATACTTGGGCATAGGACATTGTTTAAGATTAGGCCTAAGTCATGCTGTTTATTTATCCTGTTATATCCTAAAGTCTTACTTTAATTTAGGAATTTAATATTATTTACCACCTTAACTTTGAGGTTATTAATGTTACACCATTAAAGACGTTACTGTATTTCAATACCTGTCGGTCTTTGTAGGCAGCAAGGATTTAGCGTGCGAAGCACGCGTATGTCTCATTTAGTTAAAAGTAATTTTGTAACTTTAAATCGGTTAAAAACTGTGCACTTTCTGTATATTCATTGCCTAACTGTGTAGGGCAAAAGAATAAATGGCCGTAAGTTTGCACTAAAATTTAGTCTATAAGTCAGTTAAAAAAATATGCTTATGAATCTATACTAATATTATAAAGAGGTAAAATTTGTTTATTTGTTTGTTTGTTTATTTCTAGGGTAATCTCTGGAACTACTGAACCGATTGCAAAAATAATTTTACTAATAAAAAGCTACACTATCCCTGAGTAGCATAGGCTATAATTCATTCTGATAAAAACATTTTGTAATTCAAAATTTGTAAAATTAGTCGGAAAAAAATCATAGGATAGGCCTAGACTGATGAACCAACACATGTATTTGCATTTAATACCATAGCAAAAAATTTAATAAAATTGCAGATAAAACAGTTGTTTGCTCCAATATTTACATTAACAGATGATTTCCAACTTTGAAGCAATTTTTTTTATTTCTAACTTTTAGGTTAGGTTTTTATTAAAGTGTAGACCTGAGCCTTGCTGGTTCTTTTAACCTTTATTATAACTGCTGTTATAAAATATACAAAATAATTTGATTTGAACATTTACATTATTTACCATCTTAGCATTGAGGTTATTAATCCTACACCTTTATTGTATAGAAAAGATAACATGATTATATGTACTGAAGGTTCCAACGGGGTTGGCGTACGAAGCACGCAGGGGTTTCCATTAGTATTTTATAAAAATGTTATTTATTAATTTAAATTGTCTTTTTCATATAAACAGCTCAAATGATTTTAGATTTTGAGTATTGGTAAAATAATTCTTTGTTGTTTTGGTAAAAGGGGTTAAGTCACATTTTTTGGTCTAAATGGTATAAACTCATGTTATATCCATTTGACCAAACTGTAAAGAATTGGTAAAAAAGAATGAATAAATACCTTACATAGAGCCTAAACTCTACATTGAGTATGGACACATCAGGCTAAGTCAGAATTAATTGTTTTCGATCAGAACTATTAGATACAACAGAGTTAAGTGTGATTTATATACCTGTATATAATCACTGTTATATATAACTGTACTAGCTGGCCCGATCCGGCTTTGCACGGGTAGACAAATCAAAGTTATATTAACCAAAACCATATATCAATAAAATATATTATACTATGTATTTCTTATGGGGATTTTAGTAACTTTGACCCCAACCCCCCTAAAATTTCGATTTTTTTTTTAAAACCCTTTCTTAGCGAGCACCTACGGCCCTATGAGAAGCAACATACCAAATTTCATTCCAATCCATTCGGGGTTTTTGAGATTTCGTGATGATTGAGTCAGTCAGTGGTATTTGGATTTTATATAAAATATATAAATATTTAGTAAACAAAATAGGTTTAAGACATAAAGTGTAAAATCAAAATTGTTTCTGTCACAGTAAAAAGGAGTTAAGTCATTGATCAATAGGACTTAATGTTAAGTACATTAATATGCTTAAAACAAATATTTTTGAGAAAAAATACATCTCTCTATTATATAAAAAAAGTTTTTCTACTTCTTCTTCTCATAATCATAAAGTAATAAGAAGAGCAACTATCTAGCGAAACCACTGCCAAGGGAACGGGCTTGGAAAAATTAGCGAGCAAAGAATACCCTGTTGAGTCAGTAAGAAGAAAACTAATCTCTCTATTATATAAAAAAAGTTTTTTCATCACTCCGTACCGAAAGTAGCTACTTTCGATGTCAGCTGGTAGCAACGAAAACGATCGTTTCCCAAGCTCTAATTTAGAGCAAGGGAAAAACGATCAGCTGATTTTCCCTTGCTCTAAATTTGTTTTCCCTTGCTCTCAATTAGTTTTCCATTTGCCCGCTACGCGCTCTGACGTCGCTTTGCCGTTTATTCTTACAATTTATATCAGCTGTTCTTATTGTTCAACAATGTAAACCGAAAACAGGAATAGGTATAAATGAGTTTTGCTGTGTTGTTATTATTACGCTTTTTGCGTCGTGATGAAAAGTACCGTTCATAACTTGTACCGAAAGTGATTTTCCGGCACTTGCTCCAATTATTCCCGTACTCGGCTTCGCCTCGTACGTGAAACACACTTTCACATGCTCGGCTTCGCCTCACACGTGAAATTCGATATTCCTGTGTTCGGCTCCGCCTCACACATGAAACTTGGGCGCGCACCGGAAAGTGCCACTTTCGGTACTAGTAATGAAATATACTATTTCTTCTCATAATTATAAAGTAGGCTAGTAAGAATAGATTAAATACGTGTACTGCGTAGTGGTGACCATTGCATAACTTCCAGGCGCGCGAATTCATGAAGTCGATTATGAAGTCGAATTCAAGTCGAAAAATAAAGTTGAACGGGGCCCTTAACCAATACGTTTATTAACTCAAACACGTTTCAACGACAATGTTGCCATCTTCAGTGATGCACCAGCTACAATAATCAAGTTCGAAAAAACCGTTACTGAACATTTTTCATCTATTTCAACGCGTACAATCTGATCATGTACATTCCGCTACGCTAATGTTTATTATTTTTTTTTTTTTTGTGTTTAACGACCTACTGTTTTGCACTTTAGGCTAATGAAGACGGGACCTACAGTTTTGTGTCACCCTGTATATTGTTATCGTTCCAAATATCTATCCTCATTGAAATACTGTTCAAGTAAAATATAACATATTAAGTACATCATAAAACCTCAACGACTTGTGTTTCTAAAAACAACCACAAGCGTCGCTCTTAACGCTCAAAGTAACCAATAAACCGCTCTCGTAAGTACCAGACTGACTACCTTGCTTAATAAAACTGACCTTGATTCTAAACTAATAAAAAAGCCATTAATCATACAATGTGGTAACTAGGAACTCTGCCGGATAACAAAGTAACTACATGTCTGTCTTTCTGCATTTATACATCGCAGTGCGTAGGTGAGAAAGTGTGTGTACATGCATTTGGGATTAGCACTCGGGTCCCATAAAACATACCGTGAATAGAATTTGATTGGGTTAATACTCTTTGCGATATTGATTGTATTTAAATTTCTTCATACGTTGAAGTGAGGCTAAATCGTCTCTATCATATGAAATAGCTTTATCGAAATACTAGCTGTCGTACCGGGTTTCGTGTATGGTAAACTGAAAGAACCCTCCCCAAGCCATGCAAAAAACGGTTATTTAATTTTGAGACCGTATTTTAAATATCTTTTAGTGTTCAACAAAAACTAATTTATTTGAAAAATTTGCGCCATTTTCCAATAAATTGGCTAATTTTATAATTTATTACAGAACTCCCGGGTAATTTTAGGATGTTTAATATATTTTTTAAATCCTTATACGTTTTTAGTTGTAGCTCATCTATCATTGAAGATGACGACTTTCTCGTTGAAACGCGTTTGATTATTAATCGTATGTGTGTGAGAATTAGAGAATTCATAGTATTTTAAAACTGTTTATTCAATATTATTTAAACCTTTGAGGACCAAGAAGTGATACAATTTGAAAAAAACTATATATTTCTTTATTTTTGTGATTAACTAAGGTTGTTTAGAATTTTTTTGTATATATATATATATACATTTATAAATACTTTAGTAAAATTGTGCAAAACAGCCCCAGCCGGAGACCAGATATCTAGTCATATCCCGTCAGCTTGCAAGTGAGCCAACCACAGTTTGCTTTACTTCCGTCCTCCTACCCTCAAACCACAGATACGATTAGATATCTGGTCTCCCTAGCCTAGATTCGAACCCAGTATCTTCTGATCAGGAAGACGCAACGTTATCCACTAGGAAGTTTGCTTGGTTGCTCTTAAGTTTGAATCTGAATAATTTGTATTCGTGAGAGGTTTATAAATAATAACTTAGGTCAGTTCCTATTAAGTTAAGTAATTATTTAAAACAATATGCTACCCTTTTAATAAAAAATACTGACAAATAAAAGACTAGAACATTTTTTTTAAAATTTGAGAAATCATCATATAAATTGCCAATTTCAAGCAAGCACTAGCCTACAGTGACTAGATAGAGACAGTGTGGCCACATGAAAGCGGCCGCCATGTTTTTCCTAAAAGTAATGTTATCTGCCATAAAGTATAATGTAATTTATTTTCAAAATATTTATAAAACCTTTTGTTTTATTTCATAAAGGCCTCGTAAACAACTTTTTAAATGTTAAAAAGTAGTTAGAAAGCAGATAAGTTGTTTAAAATGAAATAACCTATAAAAAATAATGATTTATCACATTTTTTATTAGCCTATGCTGATAGTTGAGTAGCCTACAAACTGACGTTAACTATAAACTAATAAAGCTATATCAAAACAAGTTGCACTATTATTTTCTTTGTTCAATTCTACGTTAAAAAAAATCATGTTGAAGTTCAATTACATTATTTATGCGGTTTATTTGAATAAAAGTTAAGGTTTTGTATTATTTTCAAGGAACCAAATTTTCAATAATTAGTAGCTATCTGAAAAAGTATTTGACTGGTCATAATGAAATTGTTTTTAATTCTCAACTGATTTTAGGTTTCAATTCAGTTTGAAAAGCAAAATCTTAAAAATGATTTTCTTAAAGCTAAATTTGAAATTTTTCCTAACTTAATGAATAAATTAAAATATCAAAAATTCAAAGTATAACAAAACGAAAAATAAAACAACGAATAAGCCTAAATCAAAATGCAAAATTATTATCCTGTTGTTAATTAGCCTTTTTTTATCAATGAATAAATTTTACAAATTAAATATTTTCAAAGTTACACTTTCAGATTTTTACAATGCATTTATTTCCATCTGATTTATTTTTAAATAAGCGAAGCAATTAAAACTTTCCTAACTAATTTATTTCTATTTCAATTGAAAGCTAATAATAAAATTGATGTCTCTAACAACAATTTAACATCGAAATTACACTTCTTTGATTTTGAGGTTAGGCAATTCAAGTTTAAGTTATTCAAAGCCGAAAACAGGTTTCATTATTAATTTCCCTCATTATTTCAGTTAGGCCTACTTATTAATGTGATTCTTGCCTTAGATTGTACCTTCACCAAGACTAAAAGAAAGAAAAAATAACGATGACAATTTAATTTGAAAACTGTAAACAAACGTAGGGCTAACACGGACGAAATTATAGGTTTGGGCCAAAAACAGTTCTTAAAATTGTGTAGTACTAATATTTATTGCATTTATCTTTTCTATTGATAAAAAGGCTTAGCCTATGTTATGAACTTTTTAAAATGTTGTAAATAAAAGACTTTTGGTATGCATTTACTTCTGAAATATGCGCGCTGAAAAGATTCCGTAGAGTGGCGGGAGTAGCCTAATCTGCTGTTATTTCCTTATTAATTTGGTGCAATATCACATACTTCAACACAAATCGCTTTAAAATAACTATTACGTTTATTTTAAAGTAAAAACTAACAAAAATATCTGTTAAAAAATCGGTAAAGTCGCTTTTACAATATGTGAACGTATGAATGTAATGTAAACAGATACGAATTTAGGAAAAACATGGCTGCCGACATCTTGACCAATAGGAAACAAGACCACACTTGGCCACACTGTCTCTATCTAGTCACTGTACACTAGCCAAGCAAGTCCTGCTTTCTGGTGGCATTTGTTGAAACTAGGTGTAAACCTCATGTTTTTGCAATGATATTCTAAATGATACCTCTAGGCCTCAACTTGTAGATAAAGCCACTGTGACCTTTTATAAAGACAGTTGAATTGGGTGGTACTTAAAAGTACAGTCAGTCCTCAAAGGGTTAAATAATGATCCGGGCGCCCCATACATTTGCCCCCTCTCTCGGGGGCTTTTCAACAGCAGTGTCTGATTCATCTCTTCTGTTCTCAAAACTGTATTAAGTGCAATTCAAAATCAGCTAATCTTGTACAAGTTAATGCTTCTAGTTATTCATAGGGTTGTTTTTTGGGGTTTTTTTTATAACAGTTTAAATTTTTTGTTCATGTACTGTATTTACAATATTCTCCTCTCCTCAAAGCGAAAAAATGTATACGTTCGAAGAAAAATATCACCTGCTACCGAAAGCCTAATGAAATAGCCACATTTCAACTATATTTTGACAAATATACATCCTTAAATCTTTTTACATATTAACACAAATTTTTAAAATGAAATTCAGCGATGGACCATCATCACTTGATCGATTTTTTTCTAACTAGACAAACACTAATGGTCATCACCAGGATTCAGAGTACTATAACCCAATATTTAAGGTAGGACTACAAAAAACAAAGTTTCTTCTTGTAGTTTTGAAATTTACGTCGTTTAAAATATCTACCGTCAAATATCTGGATCCTTTAGGGTACTATGACTCAAGTCTATAGGCCTATTATAATATACCCCATACATCAACGCATTTATATTCTATCTATACCAGTATACCACGACGAGCTCTATAAGCCTATTGGTGGTTTGTCCATTGTAGTTGAAAGCAGAAGAACAGAGAAAACTAGTCATATCCTGTCAGCCTTAAAGCGGGCCAACAACCGTTTGCTTCACTTCCGCCGTCTTACCACAACATTCTGGGTATGCATTATAGGCTCTAAATAATTCGTTTAAGGGTGACTTAATAAACCTAATAAATATATTTTTTACAGATTTAAGAGATCATATTTTTTTACAAAATCAAATGTTTAGATTTTTATCCGTGTTTGCCATCTGAAGTACCCGGTTGTAGTGAAATAATAATTTTGTTGATGCACAGGTAATATTTTGAATTACGGGATTGTTATGCTTCAGAGCCAGGAACGCTAACCCCTCAGATACATGGCCTAATTCAATTAACTACCTATATCGCAAACAAAATGTATTTGGTGAGTAATTTTGCCTATGTGCAGTATAAAACAGAAACATTAAATTGAGGCTAGGTTAAATTATTTTTCTCTCGATTGTGAGCATTGGGAAAAGCGTGCGAAGCACGTAGATAATCCCTTAGTATTTTACAATTTAACATTACCGCTTAGAATTCGCCTACCAAGTTCCAACAATAGACAAT
Organism: Philaenus spumarius; assembly: GCA_018207615.1. Taxonomy (NCBI): domain Eukaryota; kingdom Metazoa; phylum Arthropoda; class Insecta; order Hemiptera; family Aphrophoridae; genus Philaenus; species Philaenus spumarius. Next base: position 3,001 of record JAGFPH010011568.1, on the reverse strand, counting down.
GCATTACAGAGACTACTTCTACGAAATACCTCCCGACAGTGTTACCACACTAGAGGGACAAACAGGGAATTTAAGGTAAAACCGAGAAAGACTAACGAACCAGGTGTTCTTGGAAGCGTCTCTGGCGTAGCTAATCCGTGAATAGGGCCCGTGAGTTTGGCAAGGCTCGAACAATTCCTGGAAATTGTTCGCAGACAAATATCTTCAAAACAATAATGTCCGTCATTTCGTGAAAGATGACGCGACACAATATGATTCCTGGTAGAATGAGTTTGGGAGTTGTACGCTGTTTTAATATTTGGACGATACATAGCGCGAGTTGAAAATTGCAATGTTGCAATAACGAAGAAGCTTCTCACGTCAAGCCCCGCCACTTCTTTCGTGGGATAATTTAATGTAGTTTAGGTAAAATGTATTCTAAACTAGGGGGGCTCGCCCCTTGCTCACTTCGCTCACCAACCCTCGTGGCGAAGCAAATGAAAACAGATTATTGTATACTAAGATATTTTCACAGAAATGGGATTGATAGATTTTTTATTTTTATGCATAACAGAGACAACTTTCAAGTTATAAAATATGACCAACATTTGATACGGTAAAACAATACTTCAAATTGGTCAGATTATAGGCCTAGTAAAGAATAAAGTTAGCATAATTTTAATACTGATAGGTGTTCGAATTATGATATACTAAACCTTTTTCATTGTTTGTTTTGTTTGCTATTACCTAACCTAAAAAAACTGTTTGTTTTGAAAAACCTAACCTGTTTCTAAATTTGCCAAGTTGGTTGTTATTGTAATAAATGTAAATGCTTTCAAAAACGTGTTTTGGTTCAGTATAGGCCTAACCTAGAATTGTGTTAAGTTTTTGATCCAAACCAGATGTATTTTCCAGCATATTATGCAACAACAGATGTTTCAATTATATTACAGTAAGCCTTTTTGGTAGATTTTTTCTTTGTCTTTATTTTGTTAACATAACCTACAAAAAAACTATATGTTGTGAAGAATTATTACCTGATTCTAAATTTTCCAAGTTGGTTGTTATTGTAATAAATGTAATGCAACTTTTATTTTGTATCTCTCTATTATATAAAAAAAACAAAAAAACTAGCTGACCCGATTCGGCTTTGCGCGGAGAGACAAATCAAAGTTAAATATGGGGATTTCTAGTAAATATGACACACCCAAAAACCCCTAAAACTTTAGTTTTTTTAAAACCTTTCTTAGCGAGCACCTAGGGCCCTAGGGGAAGCTACATACCAAATTTAATTCCAATCCGTTCGGTAGGTTTTTTTTTTGTAACTTTGACTTCCTTAAACCCCCCTAAAATTTGGATTTAAAAAAAAATTTCTTATCGAGCACCTAGGGCCTTAGAAGAAGCTGCATACCAAATTTTATTTCAATCCGTTCGGTGGCTTTTTTTAGTAACTTTGACCCCCCAAACCCCCCCCCTAAAATTTTGAATTTTTTAAAAACCTTTCTTAGCGAGCACTTACGGCCCTAGAAAAAGCTACATACTTAATGTCATTCCAATCCGTTTGGTTGTTTTTGAGATTTCGTGATGAGTGAGTCAGTGAGTGGTATTTGGATTATATATATATAGATTCATGTCATTCACGCAAAATCTCTGTCCCCACTGCTCATGCGTCAGTATCTACGCCACCGCTATCCTCACCACCATACCACGATCCAAGTGCGTCTGTCCTAATCAAACGTCAATTTCGTGAAGATAGAATACACAAAATCTGTTTGCATTTGCTTCGCCGCGAGCCACCGGTGTTTCGCGAGCCCCCTAATTATAAATAAAAAGTCTGTTGGATTTTTCCACTAGAAACGCATTCTTCCAGAATAAGCCGTAACGTTTTAATTGAGTGTTTTTTCCCCAAAACTATAATTTTGTAAACTTTAGAGGTAATGTTAGTAAAATTAGAAGTTTAATGGCAGCGGTCAGGGTTTACTATAATGTCACGGCGCGTTGCAAGGTCACGTGTCGGGTTCACCATTAATGTGATTACGAAACGTTCATGGTCTAGGTCATGCTACGCTGTAAAGACTCTACAAGATGGTGTTGAGATACTAATAAAGTATTTAAGTTTAATACTAGATATACAAATCCAGATCACTCATATACATTGTGGTTTACAGAAAAACTTTCAGGACTTGTTCTACTAGTGAAAATAAATATATATAATACTAGCTGATCCGTACGGCGTTGCCCGTGGTGGTTGGTATTTTCAGTCTTTTTGACGTAATTGTATTCTTTTTAAGTGTTCAGTCAGTGAGTGGTATTTGGCTTTTATATATATAGATCTTAAATAATAAAAGCACTATTGTCATAATAATAAAAGATCTGAAATTATGATTTTAGTAACTTTGATCCCCCCAAACCCCTCCTAAAATTTCGAAATTTTTCATATCCTTTCTTAGTGAGCACCTATGGCCCTAGAGGAAGCTACATACCAAATTTCATTCCAATTCGTTCGGTAGTTTTGAAGAAATCGTGATTTAATAACTTTGATCCCCCCCCCCCCTAAAATTTCGAATTTTTAAAACCCTTTTTTTATGAACACTTATGGCCCTAGAGGAAGCTATATACCAAATTTCATTCAAATCCGTTCGGTAGTTTTGAATAAATCGTTTTTTAATAACTTTGATCCCCAAAACCCACACCCCCCTAAAATTTTTAATTTTTTGAAACCCTTTCTTAATGAGCACCTATGGCCCTAGAGGACGCTACAGACCAAATTTCATTCCAATCCGTTCGGTAGTTTTGAAGAAATCGTGATTTAATAACTTTGATCCCCCCAACCACCCCCCCCACCTAAAATTTCGAATTTTTTAAAACCCTTTTTTTATGAACACTTATGGCCCTAGAGGAAGCTACATACCAAATTTCATTTCAATCCGTTCGGTAGTTTTTGGGAAATCGTGATGAGTGAGTCAATGAGTGAGTGAGTGAATGGTATTTCGCTTTTATATATATACTAGCTGACCCGTAC
>JAGFPH010011567.1:17517-33975 GCA_018207615.1 Philaenus spumarius | reverse complement strand
TATTTCATATATTTAGTAACTTTTAAATTTAAGATTGTATTAATTAATATAATTTATTATTATTATTAAGGCGAAAAACCTTAGCGGTTATCATCATCTAAAATTAAATTAATATAATGCACAATACCACAGTGGATAATACAACTTGTAGTCCGGTCAATTTAGACCAAAAAATAAGAGTAAAGCTACATAAATTCCCACCAAGCTGAAAATCAGTAAGATTGTTAAAAATATGATTAAAAATAAAATTTGAAAGTTCCCCATCTTTCCCCTGTATGGAAAAAAATTTATTCAAGGTCAAAGGTAAAAAAATGAGTTTTTCGCGAATTTCAGCAAAACGGTAAGTTTTATCATAAAAATACTGCAGAGAAAAATTGTAGATCATAAAATTATCTACAAAAAATGCATTTATACTTTTTTTCCTACGAGCCACCGTTTTTGAGATATAACGATTCAAAAAGTTGTAAAAATTGTAATCGTCATAATATGCATGAGTAAAGATGTAGACTTACTCGTATTACTCACTGCTTGAACTCCAACTGAAAAAACTATTTTCTTCTTAAAACCAGGAAAAGCTCAACATCAATTGGAAATATATTCATCAAAAAGTTTATCTACTTTTGCAAAGTGTCAAAATCATGTACTATTTTTACACGAAATAACTGGCTGTGATACAACATCTGCATTTTACAGAAGGGGTAAAATAACAGTTTTCAAATTGTTTGAAAAACAAAATTTAGTTCAATGTGCTGAAGTTTTTAAAAATAGTAATTCAACTCGACAAGAAATTATCACTAACGGCATTCGCTTTCTTCTTTCTATGTACGGAGCTCCTAAAAATACTACCTGCTTAGATAAGTATAGATATGCATGTTTCGTTAAAAATAATAAAAGTAAAAAACAAGTACAATTAGCTTGTCTTCCTCCAACCTCAGTTGCTGCTCATCAACATCTTTTTCGGGTATATTACCAAGTTCAAGTGTGGCTTGGTTATCAGAGCTAGACCCTACAGACTGGGGTTGGAAGTTGGTCAACAATTCATTAGAACCAGTCCAAACTTTACTTCCACCTGCGCCGGAAAAACTGCTGAACACAATTTTTTGCAACTGCAAAAAAGGGTGCAGTGCTAAATGTGGTTGCAAAAAAGTCGTACTGTTTTGTTCTCTGGCATGTACACATTGTCAAGGCCGGTCGTGCTCTAATATTGAATCACCAATAGTGGAGGATCTGTTTGATTCCTACGAGGCGACATGCGATACATCGCTATTAACGCAGCTTACATGTACTCAGGATGAAAATGAAGAAGAACAAGAACAAGACGAAGAAGAACAAGACGAACAATAACAAGAATATCAAGAAGAAGAACAAGAAGAAGAATTTGAAAGTTACGACTCGGACGATTAAATTGCACTACTTTTATTTAACTTAAATTGCTTTTATCTTTTCAATCTCTGCTAATATCCATTATTTTGCAATAGTTTCAAATTAAACAGGATCACAACAGACCCGTGAAATAGGCCTACTTTGGAAACAACGTCAAAAAAACGCGCTAAGTACACTACCTCAAAGGTGGTGTGGAAACGTGTGCATATTATGACGATTACAACTTTTACAACTTTTTGAATCGTTATATCTCAAAAACGGTGGCTCGTAGGAAAAAAAGTATTGATACATTTTTTGTAGATAGTTTTATGATCTACAATTTTTCTCTTAAGTATTTTTATGATAAAACTTACCGTTTTGCTGAAAATCGCGAAAAACTAATTTTTTTGACCTTTGACCTTGAATAAAATTTTTTCCATACAGGGGAAATATGGGGAACTTTCAAATTTTATTTTTAATCATATTTTTAACAATCTTACTGATTTTCAGCTTGGTGGGAATTTATGTAGCACCGAATGTCTAAATTGACCGGACTATTGGTATTATACATTTCACATCATACATGAAAACATCAAATATTTTCTTTTGCAAGGTTTTTATCTTGTATGCTCAATTTCAAGCTTATCGGCAATCTTAAAATAGAAAATTAATTAAATAAAACTATGTTATGAGGAAAGTAATTTTTTATAGAACAAAAATGAACTTGCATTATTAACTTATGGTCTGTGAGGATTATAAATTTAAATTTTGGGTTTCAATTAAATTAAAGTTATAAAGTAGTTTTTTATTGTTTAACACAAAAGATTAGGGGCAAGAAAAGGACAAATTATCCTTAAATTGAAGCAAAGTCTGTTATCAAAATTGATTAAATTAAGGATATTTATAACCTTTTGAATCATTCAATATAGGCCATCATTTTATTAGACCCCTTAAAAAGTACAAACCACCCACACAAAATTTAGATGTATAGAACTACTAAATAGGGAATACATACATATATATATATAATTAAATTACAAGTGAAAAAACATAGACCAAGACCGGGAGTTGAACCCGGGACCTTCACGTTTCCATTGTGATGCTCTGCCATCTGAGCTACCCTGATATCTACCGATATTGGTCTATGTTTTTTCACTTGTAATTTATTTAAATATCCCTTGCTGAAGAAGTGAGTAAGCGGAAAAAAAAAGTAATATATATATATATATATATATATATATATATATATATATACAGCCTACTATAATATAAAACACCATTTGCAATAAACATATTTTAAACAAAATAAATTAAGAAAAACATGTTTTTTCTTTAACATACTGTACTCTAAAACATCAGACTTATATACTGTTATAAATAAAGGTTAGTACAATTACAAAACCCCTTAACATTTTTCCGAAGTCTAAATTCCCTGACATTAATAGTTATTAACCAACACCAGTATTATCTTGTAGGTTAGGCCTTCTAGCCCATTCTCATGTCAGGAGTTTCTTTCAAAACAATTGTAATATACTATTAGAAGTTTATGTCAATATACAAGGGCTGTCCAGAAAGTAACTTACTTTTTGAAGTCAAAGAGAAAATATAAGAATGTTTCAACATGTGTGTATATGTGTAAATATATATGTTAAGTTCAAGTGTTACAAGTAGTAATATGTATATTTGACTCAAGACTAGAGGTGCTGTTAGTCTTTTAGATACCATGAGGGTCATCAAATCTTTCTTCATAGGTCCTACTCCTTCCCTTTGTGGAGGGTTCGTTTGAAATAAAATAACTCTTAATTAAAAATAAGTTACATAAATATACATTGCTAAAAAAATAACAAAAATTGAAGCTACTTAGACAACATTATGTAAACCCATACAGCCTTTATGTAAAAAAACATAATTTATATAAAATGTTTACTTACTTTTAGTGTTGCAATCACTATATCCCTCGCTTGTAATTCTCCTTCCAAGTAACTAAGTAATTTAAGTAAATCTGCTTTGCTTAACTCCATTTTGGGATTACGCTGAAAATATATTTTAAAATTGCTGATTAATTTAAAAATCTTTTATTACTTTTCATTCAAATTATTAATTTTAAAATGACAAATGAATATATTTCCAATATTAACACGTCTTATTTATAGTAAGTACTCTTCTATTTAAATAATGTAAATAGAATATTCTCTAACAAATTAGATCTGACTGGAACAAAAATTACTTTATTAATAAAAATCAAGAACAAAATTATCTTGATTTTTTCTTTAAAATTACTAGGCCTATAAGTTTACACCGAGATCATAGTTCTACACTCTTATTATTAATATTTGAATAAAAAAGTACCACCATATTTTGTTCTTTCACCACAGAAATTGAGGGTTTATAAAGTGCTTCAATTTTATGAATCACAAGCCATATGTGTGCATTACAAATTTTTTGAGATGATGTAGGAGGAGGGGAAGAGGGTTTTGGGATTTTTCAAACTGGTTTTCTAAGGTTCCCCTGATGGTGAATAACTGTCCCGAGATCAGATTTTGCATATCTCTTTCCGTATTTTAAATAAAATTTATAAAAATAACTTCTAAAATAACATTCAGCTAATCGAACGTGTCAGGCAATTTTTATTTTCTTACCACAAAAACTCGTGCTTTACAATGGTTTTCAATTTGATGTAGCCTATCACAAGCTACATGTGTCCATTACAAATTTTTGGGATGGGGGTGGTAGAAGGGAGCGCGGTTTTATTATTTTGTAGATAGGTTTTCTAAGGTTGCCCTGAATAATTGTCCCGAAATCAGATTTTCTATATCTCTTTCTGGTTTTTAAATAATAGAGGTGGCAAGTTTCTAAATAACATATACAGGCTGTTTCGGGGAAAAGGATAATTAACAATTATCAAAGTTGGATATTAAAATGTCCAAAAGTTCCTTGTTTTTACACAGCAGCCAATTTGTTTAGCAAGATATTGCATGGTGTAACATAGTGGTAGCATTGGGATAAGTTCAATATATACAACATATACAGGCTGTTTCAGGACCAAAAAGGGCTTTGGTTAATTTACAATACCAAAGTTGGTTATTAAAATGTCCGAAAATTCCTTGTTTTCACACAGCAGCTACTTTGTTTAGCAATATATTGCATGGTGTAGCATAGTGACAGCGTTGGGATAAGGTCAATATACTATACAACATATATATATATATATATATATATATATATATATATAGTTCTGTTTCTGAGATCGAAGTTGATCTGGCGCGGAAAATATTACAACTCATGTGGCTCAGAAACCTCTAGTTGATCAAGGCGTCTTAAGTTGGACAAAACCAACTTAAGACACCTTAGAAAAGTATATTATTTATATACGGCTCTACTATATATCTTTAGAAATCTTACTCAAGTTGGTCAAAGTAATATACAATTCCAGCACTTAAATTACAACTTCTAACTATGCGATTTCAAAGAAAAATGTGTTAAACTGTTTGGATTTACTTAGTGTATTGTTTACAACTTAAATATACGTCATTATATATATACTCGGCCCTGAAATTACTACAATATAGTATTGTATTACCTGTGACTATGAGATTTCGAAAGAATTTTTTACACAGTTTCCGTGGATTGAGCAGTTACTCAGTGTAACGTTTAAAAAATATAATGAAAGTGCATTTGTATGATTCGCGGGCATTAGGTGTACCAAAATTTAAAATAAATATGCTCACAGGTGTCGAGAAATGAGCTACAATCGGAGTAAAGAAAGAGGATACCGTGTGGGGTATCGTTTAATAAGATTTCTGGTACGGGAAACTTGATTTTGACAGTTATAGGGTCGTAGCGCTTAAGGGTCCCGATTTTGGAATCGAAATTTTGAAAATAAAGTGTGAGATATAGTTTTATATGCTTTTGGGTACGATAAAACAGATTTTGACAGTTAAAGAGTCGTAGCGTTTCGGGGTCACTATTTAATGGTAACATTTTGAAAATATCGTGTGGGGTAAGGTTTAGTGGGTTTTTTGGTACCAGAAATCAGATTTCGATAAAGAAATAGTCGTAGATCGAAAGGGTTACAAATTTTAACCAACATTTTGAAAATACCTTGTGTGGTATCGTTTAATGTGTTTTTGGGTCCGCGAAAACCAATTTTGTTAAGGAAAGGGTCGTATCCCTTCAAGGTCACGATTTTGGAATACAAATTTTGAAAATACCGTGTAGGATATTGTTGTGTATGTTTTTAGGTATGAAGTACCTGGTTGTGACGGGGAAAAGGTAGTAGCGCTTTGGGATCACGATTTTTGGGTAAACATTTTGAAAATACCGTGTGGGGTGTCGTTTTATATGTTTTTGGGTACGATAAACCAGGTTTTAGCAATTAAAGATTCGTATCGCTTTGGGAGCACTATTTTTTGGAAATATTTTGAAATTATTGCTTGGGGTATGGTTTGATATTTATTTAGATACGAGAAATCAGATTTTGATAAAGAAATTTTCGTAGCGCGAATGGGTCATAACTTTCAGCCAACATGTTGAACCTTCTGAGATATCGTTTTATATGTTTGTGGGTACGGGAAGAATGATTTTGTCAGTAAAAATTTCATAACCCTTAATGATACCTATTACATTATCGTTTTATTTGTTTTGGCTAAGAAAACAATAGTTTTATAGAGAAAGGATCGTATGTAACTAGGCGGCGGTGCGGTGGTATTATTTATTAAACCGAAACACAATTCTTTAAATTACTAATTTATTCAACACCTAACTTATTTGTTCTAAAATTATGATTGTCTGCTATACGTGTGCTACCGGTCCAACATTCCTACCCAGACTGCCCTTTGTCTTTAGCAAGCGTGGCTTGGATTCACCACGTCACCTAGCAATTCAGCACATTCCAATAAAGTGTACACTCATACTCATATCTAATAAAGTTAATTTACTTTAATATCATGTATATTATAACTACAGACCTGTTACGTCACACTTAGCTATTTGGTGTCACGATTTTGAAAATACCTTGTGTGGTATCGTTTTAAATGTATTTTGTACAGGATTCCCGATTTTTAAACTTAAGGGGGCGCTACCCTGTCCGCCATATTGAATCTGATTGCCATAACAGCAATGCTACAGAATAAGTAATTTTTTCTGTTAATTCGTGGAATAAATTTTAAAATTTTGTTTCATTTTAAAGTACTATCATATCCGGATGTTGATTGCTAAATACATTTTCAAAACCCGTTTTATTGTTTTCATAACGTATGATATAAATAGTGAAATATAGTAAACTTTATAAATTTGTTACTCAGTTGCAAAAAGAGATATTGTAAAAAAACCTTAGCAACAACACCCACAATCTATTTTACTTTAAAAAAAAAAAATACAGCTTTCGTTTTTTGACAAAAACAACACAAAAATATGCTTAATAGTGAAGGTTGAGATATGTCGTTTTTAAGATATTCTCAAAATAATATAAGAGATTTTTTTAAATGTTGCTATTAATACAAATGTTTTATTTCACCTAAAATGTTCAAAAAAACCAGTGAACATTATTTTATTATTTTGTTTATTTATTATTATATGAATTATTTTCATATTTGACAGAAAATCTATTAAAGATACAAACGTCTATGAAACAGTAATAGTGTGCAAACTACGGTGTCCAAACGATGGTGCGTCCCCCTTTGTGTAAGCTTACATAATGATAACACAATAATTGTAATTTTAATTTGTGGGAAATATTATAAAAAGCTTTTCGAGTATGCTTTTTGCATGGGCTTGAAAATTAAATGACTAATGTGATAAAAAAAATGTTGATTGTTCCAAATATATTAATTTGAAATATAAGTAAATCTAATACTCAACAACTAACAAACTTTCTCAGAAATCATTGTTTCTGTTCCAAAAGTAAATCTATACAAAGTATCATTTTACAGGGTTTTTAATTTACTACAACTTTTCCATTGAAAGTATAGCGAACGATTTACAAAATATTAGCGAAAAAACCTCAAAATTAAAATTTTTCAATGTTTTAGTTGTTTCAATAATTCCACAACAAAAAATTAGCTAAACAAGAATTTTTAGAAAGATACGGTTTTCTGCATATGGTGGTAGGGTACCTACATTACGGGCTACAAGTAAGCCAAATTTGATCAAAATCGTTAGAGCCGTTTTTTTATAAAAAAATAATAACTTATTTTTTGGGGTTTTTTCCAAAAAGGGGGTTGTTTTTCAAACATTTTCAAAACCGTTTTTCCTTTAACCTTGGCATGAAGTGTAACCTAACAATGATATATCTCAAGAAAAATAAGCGGTTATATCCAATCATGAGTTTCAAAATGGCCGTTGTTTGAAAACTTTAAACCTAAATTACTAAAAAAACGTACTTTTTAACAAGAAATGTCAAGATACCTTTTGTGTAGCCCTTTTGATTCAATGTCGGATGGTGTAACTGTTAAAACAATCGGATGAAGGATAATAGTTAAGTTATGTGTAGTAATTGGTTTGTTCAACCCTGCATCCTACACCAACACAGTAAATAAACAGTTGCTGTCATTATCTTTAACTTAACTACTATCCTTCATCCAATTGTTAGAATGATCGGAAAGAATGATACCAAACATGACGTGTTTTGTTTAAAAAAACAATATTGTTTTTAAATAATACATTTTCCACCACTACATTTATTTTTACCAAGGGGTTAAAATAGTGGGAATAATGATACAAATACTTCGTAACTTGGTAAGCAACACCATTCACGGCCCGTGTGTTAAAAACTTCAACAAATGCGTAGGAAATATGCAAAATTACACCATAATAAAGCGTTTTTTCTACTTCTACAATCTTATAAATTGTAAAAAGTAATTAGTGCATTAATATTGCTTTTTAATTCGTTAAAATTTTTAATGAAATACAAAGTATAAATGGAATGGTAAGCATAAACTGTTCAGTACATGCTCCTCTAGGAAAAGGAAAACGACTCAATTCGCCACCACTGGTATTGCACTGATATTTTAGACTGATATTCCAGTTTAAAAAAAAAACTACCGACTATCACGAGGAAATAAATGCCGAAGTGTTTGAGGGTTTGTTTTTTAAAATCCATTCCCGCTGGCGCTGGTTCAACTATAGTAAAGGACAACCCTTTTACCATTCACGAGTAGCTAATAACAACATTTCAGTTAATAATATATATGCATGCTATGTATATCTAAATGTAAGTATACATGTAAGCACCCCACTTAATAAACTAAAAAGTTACGGTAATGAAGAAATTGGAATGCTATTTTAGCACAAATGGTTTACTTACAGAGTCATGGTACAAGATGGCAGGTCAATGAGAAATCCTCAAATAGTGAAAACTTCCTTGGCTTGAAGAAGTTTATTTAGTGTAATTTAGTGTATAGTCTACAGAATGTAAAATATTTGTTATTTTCAATGTGTATTTATTTATAATTTGTTAAATAACTATTAAAACAAATTACTTACTTATAAATTGAAAAGAATTGTATCTGCTTTTTCATTGTATACTATAACTTTTATAGTAAAGTGCTTACTTTTAGTGTTTATTAAGGAGAAGTCTCTACATAAAATATAATTTTTGCAATGTTCACAAAATTACCGATTTGTAAATCTAATTTGAGGGGAAACTATATGTTGTAAAAAACTACAATAAGAACATAAATTGTAGGTAATTTTCTTGTCTTTATTTTAATATAGCTTCACAGTTTACGTAAATTGCTTACATTGTGGGTTATACGCCAAAAACAAAACAAAAGCACGTGGTTTTTAGTGGTTTTTTAATGGTTCTTCATATTTGCCGAACAAATTTTTGTTGGATAACTTCAGATTCCTGTTCCGCACCATTATAAACAATTACACCATAACTTTACAATTTTAGCCATTTTTGAACATCATTTTACTGGATTACAATATTAACTAAAATATGAGGCAAATATTATAACTCTAAAGCAGCAATGTTTAAAGGAACGCAGGATTTCTGATTTTTACCGAAGTATTTAGGGGTATATTGCAGAAAGAAGTAAAGCGATAGTTTATATTACGTGTCAATATTCGCAGACAGTTTTATTTTACTGATGGTGGTTTATTACTACCGACCCTTTTCTAACACCCATCATAAAATAGTTGCCTGCGACTCCAGTATTTGGTCTAGGCTCATCTTTGATCTTTCCGGCTATTGTAAATAATATAAACTTTCTACAGACCTTAACAGGATGTTTTAGCAAGGTTCAATCAATTGTTACGCATAATCATATGGCCGCCTAGTCCAGTCAAATTAGTCACATTTTAGGCGAATAACGATTTGAAATCCCAAAGATTTGAAACTTCTTGTTATGTTTGGGGAGGTCTAATAATGGGCATATCAAAAGTCCTTATTTATTGGTGGTGAGTGGGGAGCAGAAAATATAATATAACTTTTTTGTGTTTTATAAATATCTATAAAAATATATTAACGTTCTTGCTATGATTTCATGGAATTAAGAATGGGGAGGAAAATAAATAAATAATGAAATGGTTTGTTTATTTTGATTAAACCATGTTTAATAATGTAACAATATTTTATTTATACTCCCTTCTGTTTTGAAATATTTTTCAATTCCATCAAATGTTAGTTTAGGGTTGAACTTAGTTATGTAAAATTTATTTAATTATATGATTGATTTTGATTACATTGAGTCCGTTAGGCCATTTTAAATCATTTACAAATGTACAAAATAAGATCTTGGTTACAATCTAAGAATTGTATTGAAAAGCAGAGTGCTTGCTTGAAATACAAAGTTAAAATATGCCACACCGCATATTTTCTCTCGATTCAACTATATCTGTTTCACTTTTACTGGAACACCGACAATGCTGTATGGCTATGAGTGGGACCAAACATATTCAATATCGTGTGTTACGTGATAAGTTATATTAGTAGGTGCTTGAGGTTATGTTTAGAATGCATTCATCGTTTATTCAATTTAGATTATCATTGCGCTTTTATTTACTATTTATAATGAGTTATATCACTTTACTAGTTTAATATAGACTCATAATTAATTAATTGTAATGGAAAACATTCGACAACTATTATGTTTAGGTTAGAGTGTACAGGGAGAGACGGTTTAGTTTTGGCAATAGTTTCATAACGACAAATTTGCAAACGTAAATACAATTTCGTTCCCAAACACGATATAGGCCTATCGCAATAAAGGCAAAATTTTTAACATTATCTTTATTTATATAATGTTTAATAAATCATTCGTTACTTTTTAAACCTAAACCGATATTGTTATCCACGAAAACCTATTTATCTCGTTAATTTTTTTTCTATAGACATCCATAAAAAAGATTGTCTTTACGTTTGTATACAGGGTCTTTTTAAGTGAGATACCATTGGTATCTTCTAAACTATAAATTTTATAGCAAACTTAAAAGTAGGGAACTTAGGCCTACCTTATTTTTGTGGCATTGAAAATTATGTAGTTAAAATTATTGTAAATGGTCTCCATTTACTAATATGACCGCCAACTTTCAATTTTATTATTGAACAAACTATACTTTATAGGGATTTTAGACTTTAATAGTCATTTTAAGACTTTTTGTTCTTGGCGTTTTTTTTATACGGCTATCAGTTAAAAAGTTGGAGGGGTATATACAGTTTTAAAATGGCCTAACTGAAAATTTAGAAAATTGTTTAACCAAACCTCTCGGGTATTTACAAGTTCTTAACTTTAATAGAAGTGGACCAGAGGAAAAAGTTAACTACCTAGGCGAGCCAACACACAGTTCTTTAAAAATAAATACATAAACATAGGCCTATTATTTTTGGTTGAATCTCGTTACAAAGCTTAGTGAATGATTGAAAGAGCATGAAGGAACTGTGACAGAGTTTCTAAAAATGACTCCACATTTGGTTATAAATGAGATGAGCTGATTCTCAGAAGTGCCATCTGTCAGTCTGTTTCAGACACTTAGTAAAAAACACTAACTAGTTCACTGTCACAGGACGATGCAAATATAGCAATTATCATATGGACATCTCAAATTTAGGATACTTGATTTAGATAGCGACTTGTATAAATCCAACTTTTCATTGGTTCAAATCGTTCTCATACGAAATAAAATTCCATTCGGTTAGGGTGTTTTTAAAACTTGATACCAGTCCAACTTTTAAACGGTTAGACATATTAAAAATAACACCAAGAAAAGAATCTTAAAATAAAGTATAGGAGGTTCCATAATAAATGTGAAAGTTTGATACAATATTGGAAAAAGGAGGCCAAAAACAAGTTTAGGTTCCCTATTTAATGTTTGCTGTAAGATTTATAATTTAAAAGATACCAATGGTGAAATCATGTACTCTGTATAGATTTGAGAACATTATTAAAGGTCGATTTCCAATTAAATGTTTTATTCTTCTACATTTAAACAATGTGATTCTTTTCTTGTTGGTAGACAATTACAAAATGCTCATGTACATCATTCTTTGTACCAAGTTTGGAGTGAATATCTCAAATGAGATCCGATTATAATAATTGTGTATAAAAGACGGACAAAGAACCTTTCAGACATATTATGTTTATATGGTATATTATATTTATCGGACTCCATGAACAATTTCCTAAAGCGGGACTACAAAGATCCAAATCATCCTGTATGATACGATTATATAGAAAAGGAGAAAGGAGAGTTAATCTGTACCTATATAGAATTAACATTTTAATATCATGGATCTTGAATCCTTATAACAACGCTTGGTTATCGTAGATAGGTTGAAAAGTAGTTATTATTTGCTGTAGTAATTATTTCTTGAATTCACTTAGATTATAAGTGTAAATAAAAATCATTAAGAATTTTATTTTAACGTCGGCATTATAAAAGCTTTAAAAGTCTACGAGCATGAATTATACGAAGCAGTCTGATTTGTCTATAAACAAACCTGTTTATAGAAAATACCAACAAACAAAAGTGTCATAAACAACATGTTATAATACCAAAAATTGAAATAAATATATGGTGTTTGTATTTAAAAAAATAAAGATGGCGGCCATATTGGAAAAATTGCGAAGATTTAAAATATCACTTTCATCAGTTAGAAAATGTTAGTGGACCTTGGGCTCATAAAAGATGACCTGTAATTTTTTATTAGTAACATGACCATATAGTCCAGGATCTGAAGTTGGTTGAGTATGCATGGAAAGCCTGACGCAATTTTATTTCTGATTATTGTTATAGGCACTATAGTGAAAAGCCATGTTGTCGCCCCCAGCGTGGTCGACATCGCCGGTGGGGAGGGGGGAATATGGTGGGGGCGCCGTTTATTAAAACGCTTATAACTTGAGAACCGTTCAAGATAAAACATTGAAAAAAGCGACAATATACTCCATAAAATATAAGCTTTAAAAAAGGTAATTACGTTTATAGTCGTATAGTTGTTGGTTCATGAATAAAGAGCATTTTTATTGGTAAATGAACAAAAATGGTGATTCAAATAAGCAAAACCAATAGTTTTGTACTAAGAAAATCACTAAATAGGTCAAATATAGACATTTAAGTTATTAAACGTGCTTCAATAAAGCATGTTGAACAGTTAATGCTACTGTAGAGGTGTTTTATACGTAGCACTAATATATACAAGCGCTCCGCGCGCGCCACCGGCGACGAAACCCCTACATTTTATACCTTGTTCTAGTTTTTTCTAATGTTTAGTATGAAGGGCTGGTTTGACAAAAACAATCATTCAATCCTTTTTTTAAAGAACAGTAAATTTACTAAAATTTAAAACGAAAATCATCTTCCTGAGGATAATACTTTTCGAGTTGCAGCCATTCAAATTTCAAGCAAATTTTCAAAAATTGTTAGTTTTTAGATAGCATTTGTATTTTTCACCGTGAAACAAGGGTTTTTCAGCAAAACTGATTAGGACTAATTTTAAAGTAGAGAAATATAACTTTAATATGGGACCGAAATGGGATTTCTACCATGAATAGCTTCTCAGATACAGCTATTTGAATTTTGGGTACACTTTAAAGAAATAAATCATATGGAATGTAAAAAAAAAAACTAATTGAAAAATGTAAGTTATTAGAAAAGGGTAAAGTTACATACAATAACATTACATTACATTAAATGAAAGAGTTTATATTTAGGAAAATCAAAAATGTTATATAAATTCTTTTATCTACGACCATTGCAATAAACACCAATAACGCTATTACAAGTAACATCAGAAAGAGGTACATTACAAACCAAAAGCCAACCCGATTAGGTAATGATATCATTACCTAACAGGAGTCACTTTACATAATAGGCTCTAGACCAATGAGAGCTCGTCATTTGACGGAAGTAGAGTTGTAATAAAAATAACGCTATTCGTACATCAGCTGATTGTACCCATACGTTCCGGATGTTAGTGTGTTATTGTAACTAACCTCAAACGTGAGTTGACGCATTCCGCAAACATGAGTGATAGTGATGAATTTTGTTTAACTCCAGAGGAAATTAATACAAAAGCAAATTCGGCTCTGAACAATTTGTTGCCAGAAAAATCTAAATTTCGTTATGAAAAGGTTTATAACCAGTTTATGGAGTGGAAAACTAGAAATGGTGTTAGTTCGTTTTCCGAGAATGTTTTCATTGCGTATTTTGAGGAATTGGCCCAAGATAAGAAACCTAGTTCGCTTTGGTCTATTTATTCAATGATTAAATCTACAATCAACATCAAACATCAAATAGCCTGTATATTTTTGGTCGTAGATAAAGTAGTGTACGCAACGATTGTATTCAGCCTTAAAGCCACTCGTGAGATATTTAGAACACTCGCTTCGCTCGTGTTCCAACTTACATCTCACTCGTGGCTTAAAGGCCTTCATAATACAATCGTTGCGTAAACTACTATTACAGTAAAGTATTACAGTTGTTATTTTTGCTGTTTCTTTGTTGATAATTGTTGGTGAAGGAGTTTTCTTTGTTTCCTTTGCTGTTTTTCAGGCATTGTTGAAGACATTGTCATCACAGGGCTCCTCCTGATAGGCTCGTACAAACCTTTTATTTTGTCAACAATTCTTTGCCTCTTAAAATTTTTTAACAGAATTTTTCCATTTTCTTGTAAGTTAAATAGGAATGTCGATGTTTCTTCTGTGATAATAACTCCACTCACTATGTTTCTCAACTCTAAAGGGTTGTCTTGTTCATTTATAAATTTAATAATAAGTTGCACGTCATTTTCATCTCTTTCTACCCTTGTATTCTCCATTTTTTATGTCGCAATGTCACATGCCCTAATAGCTGCAGTTCGACCTTGCTCATTTTTATCCTCGCTTTTTCTTGGAGTTGTTGTGTATTTTGTACAACAAATTTGGATCAAAGCACCTCAATGAACTACAGTCAACTCTAGGTTTCTCATCCAGTTACAATGACACCTTGGTTCGTGTGAATGTCGGAAAGCAAGATTGAAATGTTTAGCCATATGTTCGTTTTTCTGTGGTGAATCGTGTGACAATGTGCCAGAAATAGAACGACTTCATTTCTCTCGAAATTGAAACACTAAGGGCCGACGCACACGGGTCGACGCTCGAAGTGGTCGACGTGACTCCAGTCACTTACGCCTCTCCCCTCCACTCAAGTTCCTTCGTTGTGGCATTGAGCTCCGCAGACTGGGCGTTCACTGGTCGTCTAGAACCGCAAGGATCGTCGTCTTGTGCAATTCTCGCCTCGTGCGATTGGTTTGGAACGGGAAACTTCGAGCGAAACGCACGTTTCTTCGTCAAGGAGGTAATTTTTATTTTATTTGTTTGCTTTGTTTTTGTGTTAAATTATTTTTTTTAATTTAACCTGTGTTACCTCTAAAAAATGTTTGCAAAGAAAAAACAATTTTCAGTGTCAAATTTTCCTACATTTGCCACCGTGATTTTGTCTGACGTTTTATATTTTATTGATGCATGTTTATGTTTGTGTATTCGTAATTATATACAAAGATAAACATGAACAAATAATTTAATATAATAAAATATAAAATAAGTCAGAAAAAGAAAATCGAGGTGGCAACGGCAGGAAAATTTGACATTGAATAATTAATTTTTCTTTGCAAATATTATATTTCCATTGTGCTGTTGATGAGGTGACACTGTTTGATTAATAATGTACTATGATTGAGTTAAAATTTAAGTTCAAAAATAATTTTACTATTTTTTTTACTTTTTTGGAAATTTTATATTGTAAATATTCTAAAATAAAAATGTTAGTTGAAAACTGAGGTGGTCCCACATTTTTGAACGACAGTGTATATTGTTTGTAAAAATTCTGAAAACATTGAATTTCTGTCTCTAGGTGTTTAATGTCAAATTTGTTGGAGAAGTGGAGAAATACCCTCAATTGTACAACTACACATTGAAGGAATATTCACTGAGTACGTTCCTGGTTGGAAGATGCGAATAAACTGAATCGACTTGTGTGCGGGGGGCAATCGCTTGTGCCGCAGGGTTCGTACATGACGAGCACGACGAGCGAACCTCTCGACGCGTCTTCAATCGACCCGTGTGCGTATGGCCTAAGCGAACTGGGTGATCATGATCCAGAGTAGTACAGTAAAATTAGACCAAAACACACCCAAACTGGAGAATCCAAAAAAAAGGTCTGATTGTTGGACGTTGTTCATTACCCTTTGCTCTAAATGTGATAAAAAGTCTCCACCGATATAGCGTTGGGTTTGGGGGTGGGAGGGTGAGAAGGGGTAAAAAGTGTGTGTTTTTAGGTTTTTTTGTAAATATTTCATAAATCCTTCACTTTAGAGCTTAGTTTGTTCTATAAATTTTTAAATTAAATTAAATTCTCTACAAAAATGGTTCTGTACTTTTTTTTTGCAGCGATCAATAGTTTTGGAGATATGGAGGGGCAAAAGTAAGGTATTTCTCTAGGTTTGGTTGAAAACGTGTTTAAATTGGCAATTTCTTGGCGATTTACCGCATAACTAACATTAGGGGGTAATGTTTTGAAAATACGCCCTAAAAAACTTAAAAACATTTTTTACCCCTTCCCCCCTCCCACCAACAAACCCGACGCTATATCGGAGGGACTTTTACCACATTTAGAGCAAAG
>JAGFPH010011567.1:0-17417 GCA_018207615.1 Philaenus spumarius | reverse complement strand
TAAAACGATATATTTAAAGCTTTTTCATGTTAGATAGTAGTTTACAGAAATACAATTTTCAGTGCTTTTTTAAATAGCGTAGACTTTTTTTCATGACCACAGTAGGATACGCACGGGTATTCAACGAACACTTAAAAAGAATTACAGTTACGCCAAAAAGACTGAAAATACCAACAACCACGGGCAACGCCGTACGGGTAAGCTAGTCATTGAATAAATGTTTGGTCCCCAATTTTGTATGCTCTGTATATTATGAACTACTCCCATGATCTGTGTAACGGCCTCTTTTACATATATGCTGGAAATAAATGTTGGTTTTTAAGTCATCATAGCTGTTTTACATTTAGTTCAGCAAACATGGACTTTGTTAGTTTAAACGACGTGTCCTTTTGGTAAATGTTGCTTGAACCTTTTTATAGAGGGGCGGCCTGTTTGACCTATATCGTGACTTGGAGAAACGTTACAAGAGAGTTTGTCCATTATTGTTTTTTTGAGACGAGCCCAACTCACTGTTATTTTGTCTATTCAGTAAGCGTTTTAGTTTGTTTGAAGTCTTAAAGCGATGATAAGCGATTGTTTTTTTTTGCAATTTCGTTTCGTAATGATTGTTAGGGTATTCGTTATTGTATTTTCGTTTTGCAGTGTATTGTTAAGTTACGATACAAAATCCACAGATACTTCTGCTTATTTTTAATGCCAACTAGTACACTATTGCCTGTTTTTATCTCCAAATTTTAATTTTATGATATTAAAGATTTGAAAATGTAAACATATCATCAATCACTTCCACTGATTGAACTTATTACCTTTTCTGACTCGTATTTACTCTTACAGTTTTAAAGTTGTTTCGTCACAAAAGAGAGAATATTTTTCCAATAAAATACCATTTCATACCGCGACTTCGCTAGCAGATACGAATACACCAATGACAGAAATATCAGGTTAACATTGTGAGTTCACTGGTCCAACGTAGTTTGAGGTACATTTCACGTCTATGAATACATTTTCCCTAAAGTATTTTATACAAACAATATTGTACACCTTACTGTAGACGTAAATAATCTAAATACTAAGGTTTTCCCTTATACAGGGTGTCCAGTAATTACGGGATCAAACTTCGGGGAATGGTTCTATGGGTTAAAATAAGAAAAAAATATATATATAAACATAGACCCGAAAAAGCTTTGTTTTCCAGATAACCGCCATTTGGTTTTTTGTACAAAATAATTCAAATCTAGAGAACGGTTTGACTGATTGAGTTCAAACTTGGCATGAAGTTTAACCTAACAATGATATATCTAAAATAAGCAATTAAATCATATCATGCGTTTAAAAATGGCGGCTGTTGAAAATTTTAAACCTAAATTACTCAAAAACCATATATTTTAACGAAAAATGTCAAGACACCTTTTTTGGTGTAACTTTCAAAACAATCGGATGAAGGATAATAGCTAAGTTAAAGATAATGACAGCAAATGTACGTACCACATTGGTGTGTTTACTGTGTTGGTATAGTATGCCGGGTTGAACAAACCAATTCTTACACATAACTTAACTATTATCCTTTATCCTATTGTTTTTACAGTTAGACTATCCGTTAAGGAATCAAAAGGACTACAAAAAATGTATCTTGATATATTTTGTTAAAATGTAAGTTTTTTGAGTTATTTAGATTTGACGTTTTCAAACAGCCGGCATTTTGAAACGCACGATTCGAAAGTATCGATTATTTTTCTTGAGATATATCATTGTTAGGTTAAGCTTTATGCCAACGTTGAAGTTAATCAGTCAAACCGTTCTCTAAATATGAATTATTTTTTACGAAAAACAAAATGGCGGATATCTGGTAAACGAAGAGTTTTCGTGTGTATGTTTATATGTACGTTTTTTCTTATTTTGACCCATAGAACCATTCCCCGAAGTTTGATCCCGTAATTACCGGACACCCTGTATATATATATTAAGAGCAGATGTACCTATATGTGGCGGATTTAGGTAGGTCTCTTGCTGCATTGCCAGTTTGTGGACATTTTAGAACATTCTAGAATGTTTCGGAAAAGGAAGTTTCTTTGATGATCGGGAACATTCTCGAAAATTCTGTAAGATTCCAAAACATTCTGGAACATTACACAAAATTCTCTAACATTGTCGAACATTTTAGAACACGATGGAATATTCTGGAAGCTTCTACAACGTCAGAAGTGTCTTGAAACATTTTGACCAGTCTCATTTCCAGCTGTTTCACCGACTTCCCATAATAAGTCCATTGGTGAGACACCCATACCTCCGAACTAAACCCATACAGAGTTCCAAACTGAAATATTTTTCATGGATGGAGGGCTTTCATATTATAAAACGTCTATGGGGCTGAGGGGTTGGGTTGCGGAACCATGCTTACATTTATTAAGCCAGGTACAGCTGAATGTATGAAGTCATGAAATTAGATTGGTAAAATTATTTGATATATTACCCTTAAATCAAAGATTATTGAAGTTTACATGGGTTTTCCTAGTCGTCGTAGCGCGAAAACATGAAATATTATTTCAAAATAATAATGTTAATTTTTATGTAGGCTTATGTAGGCTTATTTCGTTTTAAACATGTGAAAGTGAGTGTAGGTACATAGCTAATAAATTAATTCAAATTACGTCTAGTTGATAATTTTGAGAGGATAACCTAAAAACCAAAATAGTTTTTAAATTGAACACCACACTTTGGAACTTTATACATTTTTACACTATAGTTGAACATTCACGATTCGAAATAAGTTACAATTCTTTTTATAACAATTTAATGCAACGAAAGTAAAGCTGTTTCCTTATTTGCCGAATGTGTTTCCAGACAGAGCAACTGTGCCCTGATTTACATAGCGGTTTTACCACGGAAAGGGGAAGCTGCAATAACGTATTTTAGTGTTATGGCGCCGATATATCGCATAGACGCGTCGGGACCAATGGGTAGACAGTAAACAACGAGTATTGATTCTGCGCCCCAAGATAAAACTACTGTAAGCTGGGAATTTTATAAAATAGTGAGAGGAAGTAAAAACATCCCTTTTAGCAATTCGGTTCGAATTGTGATGTCGAAATATAAGCGAGTCAATTTAGCTGTAAGTTTAGATAACTTTGTATTAAGTTTTATTGATAGTAATTTTAAAAAGTGGTGATTCTTAGTTTACTTTATAGTTTTTATTTGTATTTTTTTAAGATAATTTTACTAAGATAAACAAAACCAAAGGATTGAAAAAATGGGTGCGTTTACTGTTTTTGGGTTGCGGTACGTCATACTCGTCCATTAGTTAGTTTGACGGGTTCAACATCCACACTAACAAAGCGTAGGCAATAATTAATTTGCATGACCACGCTGTTTTACTGTTATACTTTTTTCTAAAGTGTTGACAGCTATACCATTAGATAGAAAATCAAACGGACTGCAAAATTTACCCGTTTTGTAACAAAAGTTTACGATTTTTGAATTATTCTCAACCTTTGAGGACCAAGAAGTGATAAAATTTGAAAAACTATATATTTTGTTTATTTTGTGATTAACTAAGGTTGTTTAGTAAAAAACATTTTTTTTACTGTTTTTTTAAAAGTAAATATATATACAGGGTGAGTTTCTACTGACACCATTAACTTCGCCAGTGTGTTCTACTCACTAAATGGAATAAAAAAGTTCATGTGAACTCATGTCCGATTCTCAACCGTTTGGCTGTAGTCGCGTATTTTGTGTTTTTTCAAAATCATGCTATTTTGCCGCACTATTTGTTTGATAAAAATAAAACTAATAAACGTACCGAATTGCAATCAAAACCATTAGAACAAGAATTAAATTTGCTATAAAACCAAGAGTTTTTGTAATGATTTGTCAACAATAATGCCTTTCAAAATTGGAAATAAAATAAGAAGTTGGGTAAGTAAATGTTTTAGGTTACATTTCAAGACACTTTTTTACTACTTAAATAAAATGTAAGGCAATATCAAATGAAATTAAAAACTTCCTCATTTAATAACCTTTAAAATGATGTACAAATGTTAAGTTTTACGATTAGGTATGACAGTAAAAACTCTAAGAAACTGGAATAAAACACGTTTTACTGATTTGGTTTTAACAAAGAAATTCAAATAAATTATAAACCAACATAAGAGGTTACAAACTATTCTACTTAAGACAGTTTTCAAAATGGCAACCATCAGCTCTAATGCATGATTGGACTCGTTTTCGCAGTTCTCTCACACTCGCCT
The DNA here is from genome assembly GCA_018207615.1 of Philaenus spumarius. Taxonomy (NCBI): domain Eukaryota; kingdom Metazoa; phylum Arthropoda; class Insecta; order Hemiptera; family Aphrophoridae; genus Philaenus; species Philaenus spumarius. The sequence goes on along the minus strand of JAGFPH010011567.1, from coordinate 13,173 downwards.
TTAAGTTGATGTCAATGCGCAGACGAGCAGCAGCCCTCACTATCCTATTTCTTACTTCCTCAGCTGTGTGCACTGGGGTGTGGTAGACTTCTTTTTTGAGGAAGCCCCAAACGTAGTAGTCTATAGGAGTGAGGCCTGGTGACCGTGGTGGCCAAGCAGCCGTTTCACCTCTTCCGATCCACAACTCAAAACGGTTGCTAAGGTACTCTCGAACTGCGTTGCTGAAGTGTGGAGGTGCACCATCTGCTTGGTAGATGATGCGCATACGCAAAGCCAGTGGCAAATCTTCAATGAGCTCTGGGAGTACTTCACTTAGGAATTGAAGGTATTGTATACCATTCAATGATGTAGGTAGGTCAAGATAGGGTCCTATTAGGCGGTCCCCAATCAGCCTGATCCATACGTTTACTTTGAACCTTGTCTGACTGCGTGATTCGCGAGCCATATGCGGATTTTCAACTGCATAATGATGCTCGTTGTGGAAGTTAAAAACTCCATCTCGCGTAAATGACGATTCATCCGTCCACAAAATTGTCTTAAGAAAGTCGCCGCGATCATTATGTCTAATCCAACGGCAAAACTGAAGTCTTTGAGGAGGATCTCTCGGTTCAAGAGTCTGAACGCGGATGAAATGGTACGGCTGCAGTCCTTCTTTACGAAGTAGTTTTGATACATATGACTGAGATACGCCCAATTCACTGGCCACAGTTCTTGTACTTGTCCGCGGATCTTCTTCTACTCGGTCTAGCACATCTTCTACGGCAACATCTTGCATAAAATTGCCAACTAAGCGAGATTAGTAGGAAACTTTCCATTTTCACACAAACTCTGATGTACCCTGGTAAAGGTTCTGACATCAGGAATCCTTCTGTCAGGAAAACGACGATTGTACTCGCGACGGCTTTCAGCCGAATTACCGGAGCAAAAGCCGTACACAAAGTGCATATCAGCATATTCTAAATTTGTAAAAGGATCCATATCACAGAATGAATATCTTACAACACAAATGCCTAGTTCAGTTTGACGTGCACATTAAATGACGACTCAATTAATTATTACAACAATGTAGTATTAACAACAGCTGATTCAGGCTGCGTAATAAATTATAATACCATTATAACAGCTGATTTCAACCAATACCAAGTTACAGCTGATTTCGTAAAACAAATAAGTACATCATTTCAGTACATTTCTATGTTAAAACCAAATCAGTAAAACGTGTTTTATTCCACTTTTTTAGAGTTTTTACTGTCATACCTAATCGTAAAACTTAACATTTGTACATCATTTTAAAGGTTATTAAATGAGGAAGTTTTTAATTTCATTTGATATTGCCTTACGTTTCATTTAAGTAGTAAAAAAGGGTCTTGAAATGTAACCTAAAACATTTACTTACTAAACTTCTTATTTTATTTCCAATTTTGAAAGGCACTATTGTTGACAAATCATTACAAAAAACCTTAATTTTATAGCAAATTTAATTCTTGTTCTAATGGTTTTAATTGCAATTCGGTACGTTTATTAGTTTTATTTTTATCAAACAAATAGTGCGAAAAAATAGCATGATTTTGAAAAAACACAAAATACGCGACTACAGCCAAACGGTTGAGAATCGGACATGGGTCCAGATGAACTTTTTTATTCCATTTAGTGAGTAGAACACACTGGCGAAGTTAATGGTGTCAGTAGAAACTCACCCTGTATATATACCTTAGTAAAATTATGCAAAACAGCCCCATCCGGAGACCAGAATCTAGTCATATCCCGTCAGCTTGGAAGCGAGGTAACCACCGTTTGCTTTACTTCCGCCCTCCTACCCTCAAACCACAGATATGATTAGATATCTGGTTTCCCTAGCGTAGATTCGAACCGAGCATCTTCTGATCAGGAAGAAGCAACGTTATCCACTAGGCTACGGCTTGATTAAAGAAAACTGACAAATTAACAAAACATCAGTTACTGTACTATCGGTATAAATATAACGTGTAAAGTAAAAGATAGTTTATCAGCACCATCTAGGAGTCGTTATAGGAAGTTTGCTCGGTTGCTCTTAAGTTTGAATCTGTATAATTTGTATTTGTGAGAAGTTTATAATAATAACTTAGATCAGTTCTTATTAAGTTAAGTAATTAATTTAAAGCAATATGCTACCCTTTTAATAGAAAATACTGACAAATGAAAGACTAGGACATGTTTAAAAAAATTGGGGAAATCACACCATATAAATTGCCAATTGAAAGCAAGTACTAGCCAAGCAAGTCCTGCTTTCTGGTGGCATTTGTGAAACTAGGTGTAGACTTGATGTTTTACAGAACTGCAATGGTACTCTAAAGTACCTCCAGGCCTCAACTTGTAGATAAAGCCACTGTTACCTTTTATAAAGACAGTTGAATTGGGTGGCACTTAAAAGTACCGTTGGGCAACAAAGGGTTAAAATGTTTAAATGGCCAACATTCTGAAACAGATTATTTGAAAAAGATGATTATTTTTGTCAAAGTAGGGCTCTTACACAGACGAGTAATTTGCAAAATTTGAATTCAATCGGGTAAGCCGTTCTAGAAATGTAAATTAAATAGTACACATAATACAATGGCAGATAACTGGAAAAAGAATCGTTCCAGGACATATGTTGTTTGGGTTTTTTAAAATTTATTTTGGCCCTTATGAACCCCCTGAATTGTCTCCGCCCATTACAGAATCACCCTGTACGCGGACTTATATGGGTTAGGTGGAAGAGAGGACTAAATGGTCCTAACCTTGCCCCCCAAAAAATAAAGTTATTAGCTATCTCTCTATCTATACAGTAAAAACATTTAAACATTTTTGGACTTATGGCCTCCAGGATTGTATAATAATTAAAACTAGTGGACACGGCAATGCTTCGCTATTGCTATTGCTTGATTTACCTAACCTAAAATTATATTCAGTTTTTGATCCAAATCAGTTGTTGATCAAAATCAGCTGTTGATCAAAATCAGCTGTTTTAAGCTTTTCATACGAACAGCTGTTTGTTGTGCCCATGATAAAATCAAAAGAAATCTTTCTTCTTCTTCCTTAAGATTGACCTTCCATAAGATTAACATTGAAACTTTGAGGGCTACTGGGGCGTATCCCTGAGGACCGATGTAAATTATAATGGGATTCTGCTCATCTACAGGACACTACCTTTCTAACGGTATGCGCGAATTTCTCCTACGATGCACACAAGCTGAGAAAAAAGGACGACAAGTTTTGTGCTTGCCTATTAATATATAGATTTGTTTATTACCTTTATATGGTCCGTCACAATCCTTGTCTGTTTGTTTTTGTATTACCGGTTTCGACATTGCTATGATGTCATCGTCAGATATTTAAACACAGTCATAATAAATAAATACACGTAACACACGCTATAAAAACACTTAAACAAAAACACTATACAAGTTTTTAAAATTGACACAGAAAAGGTGATCACCATGCATGGTTCACTGTGGAAGTCAAGTGCACACTGCTAAAGAAGGTGGTCTCCACTCAAAATGTTTGTGTTCAATGAGTCAACATGATCCACTGATGTTTGAATAGATGTAATTGTGTTGAATGTATCATTTGAACTATGGTGTATTTTATCATTTAAAAGAAGGTCTTGTTTTTATTTTGTGGCCAGTAAAAATATATTGAAATTTTTATGTGGGGATCTTGAAAACTATTTGTCAATAGGTAGGTCTGTGTATAACTATGTAGTGAAAAATAAATATACCAGGTGAATATCAGTTATTATATGTACATAAGTAGAATGATGTATATTTTGTAAATTTATTGAAGATATATAATTTATATGTATGAGCATGCATTGTATGTAGTGTATATAATAAGACTTTGGACTTTGAAATATCAGTTTTATGAAGGTTAATTTGTTTGTATATTTACCCGTATGTGATCATTAGTCATAATTAAATAACCTGTTAAAGATGCAGGTATATACAGTGTGTCTTCTTGATTTAAAAACAAAATTCAGATAGTCCGTAACAGGCTTTGACTCCGTACCTTCTCCATTTCTCACTATTTTTGTTATTATATATATTACTAGGGGAACCCCTGCGTGCTCGGCACGCCAACCCCGTTGGAACCTTCTATACACATAATCATCTTATTTTTTTTTATAATAAAGGTGTAGGATTAATAATAATCAAAAAGCTAAGATTTTAAGTTATGTTAAATGTTCAAATAAAATTATTTCGTATATTTTAAAACAGCAGTTATCTATATATATAAAAGCGAAATACCACTCACTCACTCACTCACTGACTCACTCATCACGATTTCTCAAAAACTACCGAACGGATTGAAATTAAATTTGGTATGTAGCTTAATCTATGGCCATAGGTGCTCACTAAGAAAGGGTTTGAAAAATTTCGAAATTTTAGCAGGGGTTTGGGGGGATCCAAGTTACTAAAATCATAATTTCAGATCTTTTATTATTATGACAATAGTGGTTTAATTATTTAAGATCTATATATATAAAAGCCAAATACCACTCACTGATTGAACACTTAAAAAGAATACAATTACGTTAAAAATACTGAAAATACCAACCACCACGGGCAACGCCGTACGGGTCAGCTAGTAATCTATATATAATCCAAATACCACTCACTAACTCACTTATCACGAAATCTCAAAAACCACCAAACGGATTGGAATGAAATGTGGTATGTAGCTTCCTCTAGGGCCCTAGGTGCTAGCTAAGAAAGGGTTTTACAAAAATTCGAAATTTTAGGCGGGTTTGGGGGTGTCAAAGTTACTAAAAATCCAAATATTTAACTTTGATTTGTCTCTCTGTGCAAAGCCGGATCGGGCCAGATAAGGTATACAATCAGAAAGGCTCAGGTCTACACTTTAATAAAAACCTAACCTAAAAGTTAGAAATACAAATGCAAATACAAAGCTTGAAAATGTGAAATCAGGTGTTTATGGAAATATTAGAGCAAACAGCGGTTTTATCTGTTATTTTATTCAATTGGTTGCTATGGTAGTTCGTCTAGGCCCAACCTAAGGATTTTTTCCAATTAAATCTACAAATATTGAAATAAAAAAATGTTTTTATCAAAATCAATTATAGCCTATGTTACTCAGGGATAGTGTAGCTTTTTATTAATAAAACTATTTTTTCAATCGGTTCAGTAGTTCTAGAGATTACTCCCTACATACAAACAAAACATTTTTACCTCTTTATAATATTAGTATAGATAAACAAAATATACATTATTTGAATTAGAAATACAGTTTTTTAAATTTATTGATGAAATTTGTATTTTGTATTTGTTTTATGTAATTGTGTATTCAAGGGAGAAATACAATGATTTATTTGTATTAGCCAAAATAAATGATAACAATAAATGTATGTAAACTAGCTAATCGTAATGTATTGTGTTTTAGGTGAACATAAGCAACGTATGGCTGCTCCCGGAAGAAGGGTTTCCAGTGTTCTATCGTTACTTCCGGGACAGGATCACGTGGTTCGAAGCTGATGCGGTTTGTCAGTTTCACCATGCACAACTCGTTACAGGTATAATGTGTGAAACTACTACATAAAATGTGTTGTATATAAACTTGACATTCAACTCCTAAAATATAAACGATTTTAACACCTAAATGGAAGGACAATGCTTTTGTTGTAATTTCATACGATGTTTAAATAACAATACAGAACGTTGTAAAAATAATTATTTTATTACACAGTTGTTTTTATTTTACTTATACTAAGTTACTGTTTACAACGGTAGGCACAAATTAATTCTGACAAAATAGGTACTAGACTTTATTATTTAGAAAAGCGATTTTGTAAGTTGATTGGAAGATTCCAAAACGCAACATTTTAGTTTGGCGGATATTCGAAAAACGTCCCAACAAACGTTTACCAAATATCAGATACATTTACGAAACTTCCTCTGTTAATACAATTGGAATTACATGTGTAATTACATTATTATTTTAATTACTTAGCATAATTACTAGCAATATTTGCACGTTTTATCTGTTCCGTTTAATTATGTTCTAAACTTGTTTGATGGAAATCTCTAAACCTATGTGAGGGGTTAAGAGGGAGATTTAATTTTACAGCTTTTATTTTACCACCTGGTTCTCTCTTCCACCAAACCATTCACTTTGAACCCTTTTACAGATATTGACACACTTAAATTAAGCGTAAAAAAACAAACAAAAATTTATTTGACTATTCAAAAAGAAACGTAATAAAGACAAACAATACGGCACATAAAAACACGAAAATTCTAAATAAAGAAAAAGTCTTTAAACCTTAAAAAATAGTGAGAGAGAGGGGGAGGGAGAGGGAGAGATAAAAAAAGCGGAACCGCATTTAGGCCCCTTTCAGACGGAGCGGATGCGGACGCTGGTACTATGCTCAGCCCTTTTCAACGCAAGTATTAATTCAGTTGAGTTTATTATACCGTCATGGATCGAAGAAAGTTGCGTATTTTGTACTTACTATATTTAAAATACAGGAGAATACACCGGACGATGTGGGTGCATCCAATAAATGCAGAGAGACCACTATTATTAGGTGTATTTGTGAGAGTAAATAATCAGTTAAGAAATGATGAAGAGAAATTTTTAAAAATTTTTCGTATGTCTCCCTCAACATTTGATGAACTTTTAGGAAAAGTTTAAACACATCTGAGAAAGAATGCAACTAATATGAGAGATTACATACAACCTGAGGAACGTTTGGTAGTAACCTTAAGGGTCTGCTCCAGTAAACGAGAAAGCAACCGGAAACGCAACCGCTTCTCACTGTATCAATATCTAAACAGCGCAATTTCTTGCAGCTGAACGCTTTGACATTACAGTAAACGAGAAAGCAACCGGAAACGCAACCTCTTCTCACTGTATGCCTATTTAAACAGTGCAATTTCTTGCAGCTGAACGCTTTGACATTACAGTAAACGAGAAAGCAACCGGAAACGCAACCGCTTCTCACTGTATCCCTATCTAAACAGTGTAATTTCTTGCAGCTGAACGCTTTGACATTACAGTAAACGAGAAAGCAACCGGAAACGCAACCGCTTCTCACTGTATGCCTATTTAAACAGTGCAATTTCTTGCAGCTTAACGCTTTGACATTGCCTCATTTCAAACCATTTTATAAGTCCATCTTTTGTAATTGAGCGTTGAAAAAAAACTGAATATTCTTTATAAAATCTCGGATCCGGCTTGCAAATTAATTATTATTGATTTTTTATTGTGTTAGGAAAAAAATTCAAACTTTGTACTTACAAAATGACAATTATATAACAAATCAAAAGCATTTAAAAATTGTAAATTGCAAGACGGATGGGATTGTGACTGTGCTTAAAATGAGACCTTTCAAACAATTTTATGATAAAAAGTAAACGAAATAAATGGTTTGAAATTTAAAATTTCTTTATGGGATAAAAATCCAAGATGGCCGCCACTACAGCAGACCCTTAAGGTAAGGATTTGAGTAAAATGATTAACTCACTGCAGACCTTCCTCCAAGCTTCTGTTGTTATTGTTCTCGAGTGGTATTCCGGCAGAGTTTTGTCCCAAATAAAAGATTCCTGTCTCACAAGAGCCTTTAAATGTTCTATGTCAATTTCTTCGTCCATTTTGTTGGTTTTATCCACTACTCACTTTAAAAAAAAGATTATAATACGTCTTCACTCTGCCAAATTCAGAAAGAAACTGCGGGTAAAAATAGTCCGTGTGAAAGGTTACACATAACTTGGCTGTTAAAAATAGAACATGCGGGTCCGCATCCGCACATAGGGTTTTGACAAGTGCGGGTGACTTGCGGGCCCGCATGTTTAGTACAGCTTCCCCCGCATCCGCTCCGTCTGAAAGGGGCCTTGCGACTGTGTTTGGGACTTTAGGCATGAAAATTAATGTTGAGGATTATATAATTCGACTTTTATCCTTTTTTTTAAAACACTAGGGGCTTTCGCCTCCTGATCGCTCCGTGCACAACCGCAGCTCGCTCCCCTTATATCCTTAAGGCGAAGCAAATACAAATAGATTATTGAATACTCTGATATTTTATTGGAAATAAATAAAGATTGTTTAGAGCAGAACCACTTGGATCGTGGTAGGGTACTATGGGTAGCTGCGATTAGGTTAGATCCTGAGGCATGCGCAGTAGGGCCAGATTTTTTACGTGGTGACAGGAATTTGTTTATATAATAGAGAGAAAAGAAGACCTACTTATTATTATTATTTATCAAATATTTTAAACATTGATTTCTTTATCAATAGTAAACATTATGGCTCTTCTATACCTTGAAGAAAACTCCCGAGTGTACAATATGATTTTAATACAACAGGTCTGACTGAAGCCGCAAAATCGTTAAAACATGCATTCGTAATAACGTGTTTCGGATTCTTTTTATAAAATAATAATCTGGGAAACTACTTTCAGTTATAAAGAAGGGTTTATATTTTTTACGTGTTAGCGTAAAATATGGAAATTATTGCTTAAAACTTCCAAAAAATGCGTTAAAAATAATCAATTTTTACTCATTTAAACTGTTGATTAAAAGAAGTTTCCGTCGATTTCTTTCAATTATGAGATATAAGACAAAAGCACAAAGCCTTTAAGAACAATTTAAGATGTTTCACAACTTTTTAGGTTGAAAAAAAGGCGTCTGAAACACGTTAGTACGAAGTGCATATTTTTGCTGTTTTACGCAAGGTATAGAAGACCCTTAAAGAAACAAAATTTTATGAATTTTCAGTTCTATCTGCGAAAAGTACTAAAACATTCAAATGTGCATTTGCGCAATTTCTACAAATTGTAAATTATCTTCCGTCCTTCCGCTCGTCATCCGCCATCAAGTTTGATGTAATTTTCTATTAGGCAAATTTCAACACTTGCACACAATACAAAGTGATAATATTCATGTGTAACAGCAATATATATCCATTATCTCTTATACGAACTGTCATAGCAAAAATAATCAAAACGGCATTACTATGAACAAATTCATTTTGAATTTACCACTATGCAATATTATTGAATATTAAAAAAATTATTTTAACACAACAATATTTCAGTCTGGTTTCCAGTATTTGAAATTGAAACGTGTAAATGGAGTTAGACTGTTGATACATCGCTGGAATGCAAAATTAAATTAATATAGTGAATTAGAAGGTCCAGTTCAAAGGGTGAACAAGTCGGCCCGGTGCCTTTGTTCCGTGGGACAAAGCAGCTATATAAATGTAAATTAGAGAGGCTACGTTGTGACCAAACCTTTCTTCCGGATACAGTCGGGTGACCAACTTATCGCAAGTTGATTATATACGTCATTTTATACGAGTCGTCGCTGTGTTTAACAACACTCTAAAGCAAGTCTGAGTTTAGTTTCAGTCATCAATAAACGTATTGAGAACTAATCATTTCTGTTTGAATTTTTTGCTGAACGAGTCGAGTTACACAATGTAAAGTGTTTTTGAAGTGAAAACTTCTTTAGCGGCGTTGGGCACTTTTTGCTTGGGGAAAAAGCATTGAATTCGCGACCGTTACCACTCGAGATATAGTATGTATTATATATATATATGTATGTACGCAACGCGAATATACTACATAGCACTTCTTATTGGGAGAGGAAAAAGCATCAAACTCGCGACCGTCACCGCTCGAGATATAGTATGTATCTATATATATATATAAATACACCTATCTATTTGGCGGCCGTCAAAAAGTAAGCTATTTGGCTGCCACCCTTTAGAGAAGAGTATATCTATGTTTTAACTTGCTAAATTGATTGTGACCTTCTACGGATCACTGTATTAAATTTTTATTAATTTATGACTCCTTTAAGATCATGTTTCAATATTGGTGCTATTTGGCAGCAGCAAGATTGCGGCTATTCGGCGCAGCGTGTATATAGGTCCCTTTTGGCTGCCATATATGTTTGGTATGGGTACATTTAGCTGCCGGCAGTGTTGTCAAGTCGAACAGGTGTATATCTCGACTATTCGGCTGCCGGTGTCAAACCTACATAAAAGGACATTTTAAGCAACTATCAATTTTTAAAAGTGTTTTTAATTATATTTTCTTAGAAATCTTTCATAATTTTCTGGGAAAAAAGTATTTCTGTATGGCTAAATGAACTTAGCTGTGTGCCTTTCTTTAATTTAAACTCCTTGTTTGAACTCCAAAGAAACCAGCTTGTATATCTTCACTCATAATGCCCTTCCTTTTTTTACTTTCTCCCCCTATACCATAGTATATGGAGAAAGTATTGTATTCGTCAAAATTTTCGAGTTTGAGTTTTTGGTGGAAATATCCGTTTTTGGCCCCCCTGAACCTAAAAAAGTGGTTTTCGGAGTGATGTCTGTGTGTGTGTCTGTGTGTCTGTGTGCGTGTGGCAGGTGGTGTATACGAGGACATTGGGTTGAGTTTTCACCGTGTATCCGAGGACATTTTTGCATCCGAGGACATTTTTAGTGTCCTCGGATACAAATTTCATTAGATTCTTCTATAACTTCCCTTTTCAGGTTGCCTCATGCAAAAAACCCATTTCCTTTTAAAGTCCTCAGATGCCTCCCTACGTCGAATCTGTAGTTCAGCGTTTGACCATTTGGCGCGCTGCAGTCGTGGCGAAAACACACCGTGTTTGTTCGACCACCTTTCTCGCAGTATCCGAGGTCGCCCGTTCGTCATTTTTAAACACACAAGTGTGTTATAAATATTATTTTGTATGCATTATCTGAGGTCTGAATGCGTCTATTTACTTCTTCCTGCTTCCTGTTGTATCCATTATTGCCAAGTTGTATCCATTGCTGCCAAGTTTCTTCAATCTCTAAATAACCGATAGTGCGTCTGGAACGAGCTATGTTACCTAGTTAGCGTGTTTCGAGTGCGTTGTACACGGTGTATCTGAGGACATCACTTTAAGTTTAGTATTTTACTTTTACTTTTTTGACAATTACTGCACATGTTACGGGAACTAAACAAACTTACAAAGTAAACTAAAAATGTTACCATAAGTTTTACAAAACTTTCCAATAACTTTTTTCTGTATAATAAATTGGTATTATATTATTTATTCACCTTGTGTAATATTTAATTACTACATGTTCAGTTTAAAAGACTAGGGCAGCCATTTTCCTGGGTGTTCAAGAAACCTTTTAAGACTTTAAGATATGACTACTAGCTAGTATATAACGGCCTTCAGGCATGGCCTGGCCCACCGGAACACCGGTGCGCCCCTTGGCTGGAAAATCTTTAGAAAAATAAAAGTGATGTATTGTATTAAATATTTTAATCTAATTAATTATTGCTACCATCAAAACCCTTCCTCGGCTTGGTTAGAGGAAAATATTGTTCTGCATGCCCACGTAGTACAGAAAATCTGCCAACTACCCTCATTTACTGGTGATGGTGATGCAATGAATATACAATTATTAAATCTCAGTTCCCGGGAAAACTGACCACTAACAAACGACCGACGAGCACCCTAGACTAGACGAAGATGGGCGGACATAATTTTAGCCATTAGCCTAGTTTATAAAAACACAAAATATGTTTCCAAAAAGGCAGAAAAAAAGCCTAATTTAAACTAAAATTAATATAATACGATTGTCGAAAAGGATATTTTAAATACCATTGACAACTATATGAGACCTCCTCAGAAATAAAAATTGTATTAGAGGTTTTAAATTTTTTAAATAACGAAGAACAAATCTTAATTTATACAAATCAGTTTATCATTACACGACCTCATGAAAATCTAAATTGTTGGTGTAAGAAACAAAATGAACATTATTTACCTAAAACTTTATATTTTTTCCTGATAAAAATTTTGTGGCAGCACAGTTGTTACTTGGTTGACAGATAGAAAAGTGATAAACCTTCTAGTTTTCTTAAAAACACAGACATGCCGCGAATTGTAGTCATAAATCGTTAAGACTGTCATTTCCATAGGCAACGTACTTTGAGTAAACTAATCAACATCCGGATGAGTCTGCCAAATCCACTCGCCATCATTGATTCCTCGCTTACTTTACTGGGACCAAATGGTAACCGATTAGGACTTTCGTAGCTATAAATAAACAAATTATTGATTTTCTAAGAAATTTCTGTATATTGTTTTACAAATAGATATGAAGTTAAGAGTGAAGATTTGAATAAAACTATGGGTATACTTACATTTTTATTTCATATATTTAAGCTTAAAAAGCCTAAAAAATCATGAATTTGCACAGATATTTCGGTACTAATCGGTTAACGGGGAGGCCACTCATTTAAAGACTGTTGGAAAGCTTACAATACTAAACAAATTTACTAAGTTCTAACAAATTCTGAAATATTATTGAAATTAGGCGGAAAGAACTGTTTTGGCGGGTAAAATGTCAATATATTTTAGAGCCTTATATTATTAAGGCAACGAAACATCGTAGAGAGAAAAACAAAATATCAAATTATTTGTCTATCAGTCGTCTATAATGATCAATCTACAAAATTCACAAAAGTATAAAATTATACAAAATTTTGTTTTTTTTAGTAAAATTTAAAACCAATTTTTCTCGCCCCTCCTTAAACCTACAACACACACTGTGCAATATTATTACTACAGATTAACTAAGTTCTAACAAATTCTGAGATATTATTGAAATTCGTTTAAAAATACGCTCATTAGGCCGAAATTACTGTTTTGGTGGGTAAAATGTCAATATATTTTATTTACCTCACAACACATACTAAGCATACAACGTAGTGGAAAACCTAATATACTTTCTTTTGCTATATACTTAGCCTGTCATGTTTATGAGTGTGCCAGCACTGTTTTTTTTGTCTTCAAATTTGTAGGCTATTACTTTCAAAATAAAGGGGGGGAGGGTGTAATTTAGCAAAGTTTTCGGGAAAATATTGAAAGCTGCATATTATATATAAGCAAATATAAAATAGTAAAATATCGATTTGTTGTACCTATATTTGGTACCTACAATTCATAGTAAAAGTTATAATATAATTCATAGTAAAATCATATTATTATGTCAATGAAAGCATCGTTTAAGAAGTATTTCACAATTGGATTACACCACAATGCCGAAAATGTTAATGAGTCATTACATAAAAGAAAAGTTAGAAGCCATTTAACTAAAGTAGCCTGATACACATTTTTAGGACAATACATAAATGTGAAAATTAGGTTG
>JAGFPH010011566.1:7090-33985 GCA_018207615.1 Philaenus spumarius | reverse complement strand
TCAATACGCCTCTGCGACAAATGAAAGGAATTGCCGAGGGCTCAATACGCCTCTGCGACAAGGAACGGAAGGGTGGGTTAGGTTGGGCTGGTCAGACCCAACTCTCTCTTTCTGGCTCTGCCAGTCGGTTATATAGCCCGTTTTCCTAGAGTGGGGAGTGGAGGGGCGAGCTGTTGTTATCTTACGTCTGGAGGGAGAAGGGTGGGGAGCTACTTACGGCTTGTTTGAATTAGCGCTCCTATTGGTTTGCCTGAGTACTTATTCTTATCGGTGCGTTTACTGTTCATTCAGGCTTTTTAATTTGTAATGGGTTTTGCTTCATTACAAGTTTTGTCAAAATCTATCTGTTTCCCTTTTAGGACAACGTAAATAATCAGCTGGCCCAGTAAGCGCTATAAATCCACAGTTTTTTAGCCATAACTCTTGAACGAACATAAAAATACAAATCAGGTTTTTGAGGTATTTTCACAGAACATGTAATATAGTAGAACCGGCACCAATGGCCAGGCGGGGTGGAGTGATGTGAGTCAAACCTCCTAGGGGTTCCCCCACTTCTCCACCTTCTCATTCCTTCACAAGCGCTTTTTCAATTCAACCTTTTTCTGATAAATTGGAACTGTTTTACTCCCATAAAGAGTTTTGTGTAATGTGATTTTTTTGTGCAAATGAAGCTTACAAGGGCTTAACCCAAATTGTTACCAGTTAGACCTACCTAATGCTATTACATTAATAATTGTTTTAATGAATTCTGCACCGATGTTGTGAAACATATTAATATTCGACAGTGGACAAAATAAATAAAACACATTTTTTCGAACTTGGGCCTAGTTAGGAGATTCTGTCGGCAAAGCTTGATTTTGTTTTCTCATGGTTATACCAGAACAACCTCATACTGGATATTCAGAAACCTGTATATATAGCTTTTGGAAAGTACAAGGATTCAGTTCCTGATTGCATGGATATCAAGATTAATGGACAACATCTGAAAAGGGTTGAAAGCTGTAAATATCTGGGCCTTGCATATGATTACAACATAAAGTGGGATGTTCATATAAATAACTTAGTTACAAAATTAAAATATTTGGTCTATGTCTTCTACAGGCTTCAGATGGTTTTGTTGGTTAAGCAGTTGTTGCAAATATACTATGGTCTTTTCCACAGTGTGGCAGTGTATGGGATAATTTGCTGGGGTGGTCTGTATGATGCTTCGTTTGATCTTCTGGGCAGATTACAAGGACATATTTTCAAGATAATGGCTCTGGGTGAGAGTGATCCTAATAAACCCTTGGATATTAGACAAGTTTTAGTGGTCAATGCAATTATGTACCAATATGGAGAACTTAAAAAGGAATTTATACTAAAGACAGTTAATACTCGTTTTAAAAGTGTTACTTTGCCGAAACATTTGCTTTCAATTGGTCAAAGAAGCTAGCCTATTCGTATTATGCAAATGGTATTTTAATGAGTTGTCGATTAAATTAAAAAGTTTAGACATTAATAAAAAAGTTCTAAAAAGGAAAGTTATTGAGCAAATTAGAAACATTGACACTATTTAATGATAATTAACTGTTTACATTGTTTGAAGTTATATTTAAGTAATTTTTTAATAGTTATGTCTGGTGTATTTGGAATTTAGTTGTTGTTTCACTTGTGTCATTGCTTTTTGTTGTTAGATAAGGGCCAACCTATGTACGGGTATTGATTGCCTCCTATAGGTCCTTGTATATATTATTGTATGTACACGGAATTTTGTAATAAAATAATAATAATAAATTAAGATTTTGATATTACCTTTATTTTATAATGAACTAAGGTTTCAACATTAACAGTGTTGAAAATAACTTATTTAAATCATGGTCTACCGTGTGAAAGTTTAAGTGAAATAAATATTAGAAACGTAACAATTTAGTTTTATTAATTTTGTTTTACTTCATTGTCCGAATGTTTATAAGTAGTTAACTTTACATAATCAGTAGGAGGGTACTTTTCCCAAAAAAATGAACTTTTTGAAATTGTATTTATTATGTTTACACATTTTATTTAGATATCTAAGTATAGACAACAAATTATTGTCCTTGGAACAATACTAATTTGTTGTTTCTCAACCTTATTTTATTTTTGTGGATTTGATCGTTAATCTCATTTATGTGATGAAATATCCTTATTTTAAAATAGTATGCCCCTATGCTTTTCAAAAGTAATGGATAATTAGAACTTCTTGTTCTAGAAAGTGGTCTGTTGAAGAAAAAACCCTTTTCCCCACACAATCCTTCAAAAGCAAACTTATAAAAAAATTCAAATTTTGATTTTTCTTTTCGTTATATTTTCTCACACAATATGCAAATAGAAGTTAGGTCTTTTCCGGGAAGTGAAAGCCCTCCTTTCTACTTATTTGATCAAGTGAGGAGCACATAGTTTTATTGGCCTACGCTTCTAAAAAATAAATAAAAATGTAAGATAAACACATAACCTAAAACACTAAAGAACTGAAAATTATTTCACAATGGAAATACAGTAATAAACAAAAATGAATTATAATTTCACAAATAATAATAATGATTAACTGAATAATAATGTACCTGAATTTCGGTTTTTTGGAGGTGTTTAGGGAAACCTTCAAACCTGAAAGGAATAAACACCTGTTTTTAGTTTATTGCAAAAAGGAGATCTGTCAAAGTATTCTCCTCTAAAATGCTTAGAACACAGCCGGCTACGATTACCAGGTTCCCAATTTTCTCTTCTAATAGCTTGAACCCACTTTTTACGCAACTCCTTATTAGTTGGCAACCTACCATAAGTAAAACAGGGGAAGTGAATGTATTTAGAAGATTAAAGCGTACCATCGAATAAAAGAATCGCCAATACTAAATCGAAAAGAGTACTAGTGAATGTAATAATATTATTAAAAATGCTTACTGATGAAAAGTTATCGGAGAGCTAACTGTTTTATCAGCTTCTCACACGCTGCAACCAAAGGCCACACAACAAGGCATTATAACATAAAAAAATAACAAAACATTCGATGTTAACAAAGACTAAACAAGGAGTAACATAAACACACATGGAGAGTTCTGATGTAACATGGAATGTGTAGGTTAAGTGTGTTAAACTGCAGAAGAATGTGTTTAATGAGGACCCAGGAGTCGACTCACATCCTCTTATATTACCCTATGCTGCTTCTATTCTATTCAATATTCTGTGGGTATTTTACATTAAATATTTAACTCCTCAGATGCAATTTTTTTTATATAGGCAGGGCTGCAAACTGGTCAGTAAAGTCAGTAAAAGTCAATATTTTTGAGCAAGTCAGTAAAAAGTCAGTATTTTTTAAAATTTGGTCAGTCAAATCAGTTTTTTAGAGCTGAACTTTTAGAGATTTTGAATAAACGAGGTTGTACTCAATATCTCTAGTTTATTTTATTTCTTTGCTTTCTAACATAAAAGTTAACATTTTTTGACACAAATAAATATGTTAGGTGAAATTAGTTGTTAGATTATGTTTTAAAAGCTTATTGTGGGATTGCAATCCATGTAAAACACAGTCTGGAATGTACTGTTTGTCCAATGATGTTATCTGAGGGCGCAATATTGGCGCTGTAAATTCCTGTTGCACTAACAGATTTTTATAGCATCGCAATACTTTTTAACAGCACATTTCATCTGTGTTTTTGTTTCAGGTGCTGTTTTTCTGATATAATCCTAGTAATGAAATTATTTGTTTGGATCCTAAGTATTTAAAACGATTTCTTTCTGCATAAAGACTTAAATATGGGTAAGTGTAAATTTAATAGTGAATGGCTAAAAAAGACTGACTATAATGGACATATTGTTTCTGAGTGGGGACGTAAAACCAGTGACCATGAAATGTTCTGTGCCATTTGTGCAAAAACTTTCAATATTTTATGGGGATATGAAGCCATTGAACAGCATGCATCTTCTCGGAAGCATAAAGAAGAATTTAAACAAAAACTTTCCTCTTCACAACTTCACCTGACTTCAGTTCGACCATGCACAGCTGGTTCACAAGACTGTGCACCTTCTACTAGTGTTAGTGACACAAACAAGCTGCAAACCGTTCAGTTGTACAACATTAGAGATAGTGCAGCTAAAGCCGAATTTATTTGGGTAATGAAGACAGTTGCAGCAAACTTTCCTTTGCTTCCATCTTGCCAAGACATTCGGGAGACTTTTGAAGCAATGTTTCCATCAAGTATTCCTTCAGATTTTTCTCTGTCAAGAACAAAGGCACAATACCTGATTACTGATGCTCTGGCACCATTCTTTAAAAAGCAAATGTTGAATGACATGGATGGTGCTCTTTTCTCATTATGTTTTTACGAAACTGTTAATGCTGGCTCCTCTAAAGAACTTTAAACAGCCATTAGGTATTGGTCTCCATCTAAAAATGATTGTTAAAAGGCATTTGCAGACTTTTTTTATGGGGTCAGCTACCGCTGATGAAGTGTTTAGTAAGCTGTGTGAAGCTATAGATGACACAACCTTACCACGAACTAACCTACTGATGCTTAGTAATGATGGGCCCAATGTTAATAAAGCAGTTACAAACCTGATGGATGAATCTCTCATTTTATTGAGAAAAAAACGAATGGTTGACATTGGTACATGCAACATTCATATAATTCATAATGCTTTTAGGCGCGGTATGAATGAACTTGGTGATAATGCTTCAAATTTGATATTCCTGATTCACGACTTTTTTGATGGTTGGCCTTCAAGATGGGAAGATTTTGAAAAAAACAAGAACGATCTGAACTTACCTAAGCATCGATTCATCAAACATGTTTCTTCAAGATGGTTGTCTTTAGAGCCAGCAGGTCTAAGACTCCGAGAACAGTGGCCAGCAGTCGCAAAGTATTTCATGGGATTTGTGCCAAAATATAAAAGTGATTTAATGAAATCAGCCAAATACAAGAACATTGTTAGTCTCCTGAAAGTTAACACAAAATTGCCCGTATATGTCATTCTGAGGTTATCTTCTTGTTAGATTCCTTGAGTGATGAGAAAAGTTTTCTTCCTCTTAAAGACATAAACTGTGGAGTAGATGAATAAGAATTAAAAATAATACCAGAAAAGGACAAACTGGCATTTATGCTCCAAGTAAAAAAGCATTTCATTGTTAGTTGTAAACACATTTTTACCAAGTCTTCCTTGACAACAAAACCTTTATTGAAGCATTTTGAATGTTTGATTCCTTCTGAAAGAAAAAAAGACAAGAGCTGGAAGTCCATAGTTGAAGTGGCAAAAGCATTGCCTATTGATCTGAATGTAGCCTCCCTTATTGATGAATGGAAGTTACTGAGTTTGGAAGAAGATGAGCATGATAGCAAGAACAATTGTATTGATGTTTACTGGAACCAATTTAAAAAAAACTGATAAGGCAGGTGAGATAAAGTACCCACTCATCTCTAAGGTTGTCAAAGCAGCTTTATCTCTTTCTCATGTTTCAGCAGATGTTGAAAGAGGCTTCTCAAGCTCATTGAGAGTTATGACGTCTGAAAGAACTTTGGATGCCTATCTTCATGTTAAGGGCGCTTTGCACCAACTCTATGATGGAAAAGTACATTTGGTTCATATAAACAAAGAGCTCTTGAATCTGACTCAGTCAGCCTACAAAAATCATAGGCAGTACCTAGAAGAACAACGTTTAAAGAAAGAACAGAAAAAGAAGGAAGAAGAATCTAAGGAAAAAGAGCGTATTGCCGAAAAACAATTAGAAAAAAAAACTCTCAGCTGAGAGGAAAGATATTGATGAAAAAGAAGTAGTTTAAAAAAAACTGAAAAATGATGAAGAAGAGAAACGAAAAGTAGTTGATAGTCTTTTAAAAGATGCAAACGAAAGATTAAAGCAGGCTATCAAAAATAAAGATCTTGTTGCAGTTAATGTTGCACAGGCAATGCTGGAAAGTGCTCAAAAAGTCAAAGTAGAAGCCGACTTAAAAAGACATGATGTGGAGAAAATTCAGAAGAATGTTGAGAAAAGAAAATCTTCGCTAATTACTTCATTTTTTAATAAAAAACCTAAGCAATGAATTGTAACTACAGTAGACTGATCATAGAGTACCAAAGATCTCTTAGTATTTATATAATATTCAAGAAGTTTTTAAGATGAGTTTTATGTTATAATTTTATACATTTTGTTTTTGTATTTCATTGTAAGTTATGTTTTTTTTAAATTTGATTGTAATTTAAATGTTTTTGTTTATTTTTTTTTTATTGTAAGTTAAATTTTGAATAATATGTCAATAAAAAATAAATAAAAATAATAATGGTGGCAAGGGAAATTGGCCTGAGTAGCTGTAAAGCAATTAACAATATATTAATAAAAATGGCAAAACCTATTCCTTGTCATTTTAATAAACAATTTAGTTCTATCATATTTTAAACGTGTTTAAAATATCTTACACACTATTTTAAATTTGGCAAAATTCCTTATGACATATTTTAATTATTATCTATCATTTTAATAGGATTTAAAGCCAGCATTAGATTATTGGTTAGGAAAATCAGCAGCCTTAATTTAATGTCTTTTAAGTGTTCACTATTTTTTTTTATCACACACACAGAGTTAAGTATATTTTGGTTGCACTGCACTCTTTGTAGTGCATTGTACAATCATTGCTACTGCTACTATGTGAGTTTATTCAAGACATATCAATAATCAAGCAGATGACCAGTTAGTGTTAATCTCTCTTTAAGGTAATATCAATTTTTGTGACCTCACTTTTGTTTTATTTTTTCTCTTAACTCATTTTTTTAACTCTACACAAACCTTTTCTCAAAAATGTAACAATCATGATAAACCGTGTTAATATTAGGCTACAACCTGTGCTCTCATTAATGGCAGACAACAAAGATTACAGTGCAAATGAAAATTACTAAATTTGTGACTGCTAGTAAGTGTGTCTTCCAAATCTGTTGACTCTTAAAAGTAATAACAGTTTCAAACTGAAATTATAGCGTGGTATTGTTTGAGTTCATTTTACAGCTGCTCAGTGGGGAGAAGGGTGGCCAATTACTAAAAAAAATTTAAATGGTTTCTAATTACTCATCAATTATTTTATTAATATGGTCGTTAAAAGTCAGTAATTTAGGTCAGTTATTTTATCTTAGGTCAGTAAAAAGTCAGTATTTTAAAGATTTTAGTCAGTAAAGTCAGTAATTTAGACCTCGAAACCAGTTTGCAGCCCTGTATAGGCTACTATATTTAACTTAATGGAATAAATGTATACATTTTCAGCTTCAATTAAAGTAAAATAATTGTCGTAGCGGAGCTACTTCTATTTATCAATAATTAAATTCTTCGTAAGATTCCCCGGCATCGTATATACAGTCCAGCGGAAAAACAAATCAAAAATCACCGAGTAACTTTTTGGCCCTTAAAAGGACCTACTCTTCGTGCGAAACTAACATCATGCAATTCAAACATCAATTCCATCACTTAACTTTTTGGCCCTCAAAAGGGCCCAACATCAGTCAGCGACTTGCGATTTTCCCGTAAATGCCTTTTACGGGAAAACTCGCCTAAACGTCCTCAGAGCTTCACTCTATTACGCCCCGGTCGGTATATTATCTGTCTGGCGAACATAGGCATGTTCGACCGCCAAGGACACGACGATATCGGCCGGCAATCTTCTATAATCTACGTTTGCTTTCCTCGGAAGTTGACACCTCATCTTCCGAGAAAGAGACTAGCTTTATCTCCCCACAACTTTCTCAAGGACCGTTCCGACTACGCACTGCAGATGTCTGGGATACGTCGACACGTTCTCCCGCCAAGGACTCTGCGACATCACCGCGAACGGCACCTTCACTTCTACCGTAAAACTTCTCCCCGCCGACAAGACCTTGTCTTACGGGAAAGTTGTTCGGTAATTTCCCGCGAAACATCTGTCGTAATATCTCAATAATCCCCAGTAAATTCAGTTCCCCGGTCACGTAATATATTTAGTGGCAACCGTAGAAACGTTTGCCGAAAACAAACTAAATATATTAATTCTCAAACGGCCGAAATAACGACTTCAAACTTTCTCGGCGTTCATCGCACTGCGTCCGAGAAAGTTACAATCTCCCGCGTAGCTTCTTACGAAAATATTCTAAGTCCCCACGCCAACTTAAGAACTTGCAACCGCAAACTTAAGAACGCGCCAACACTTCAGATCTCTACAGTGGTTCGGAACTCGGCAACATTACTGTACTGTAATTCGCCGACTACGTCCGCAAAGTGTTAAATTTCGCACCTTCATGTTACTTTTTCGCTGAGAAACTGTATATAACGGGGGGAAATAGTCCAAATTATTATCCTGGATCACCACCAGACCAAGTGAACATCAACTAGCGAACTACCAAGCGAACATCACCTAGCGAACTATCGAGCCTTCAACTGCCTTTGAGAAAACACTGAAGATCAGGAGACTGCTAACACAAGGGCTAGAGGTACCTTGCCTAGCCAGGACACGGACTTTGGCCGGAATAGTGCCACCCGGGAAATAGAGAGTTGCGGCAGGATAATTAAAGCCGAAGGAGTGAGGGAGTTTTGTCGACCGCCAGGCTGTTTTACGGTAAATAAATTCTATTCGTTACTGCAAAATAAATCTTGTTCTTTCTACGCCAACTTCACAGCGCAACCGGACAGCAGACACAAGAAGACCCGTTCGCGGAAAAGAGGCTAGTCCGGCTAGAACCTCCGCCGTAGCTCCGGCTACGTGTCACCCGACAATTCTACGCTCTTCAAGCTTACACGGTCCTTCTCAGGGCCGACTTCGTCCAGTAGCCTCTCGATCCAAGACATTGCAGTCGTCTTGGTGACCGGGTAGTGCGCACCCTACTTAGGGCTACTGTGCTTCACTTCGCAAGGATTCTACGCAACGCAACGAAAACGACAGCTCAGCGTTACGCATCGTTCACAGGCTTCACCTGCAATCAAGCGCCCTTCAGGCTCACGTTCCTTAACATATTCGGCCCTTTTCAGGACCGAATTAGCGAGGCTTCACCTCACTGCCCTTCAGGCTACATTTTACCGAGGCTTCACCTCACGCCCTTCAGGCCACGTTTTCGGCCCTTAAAAGGGCCTAAACATTTTAGAAACTTTTGTCGCCAAACTGAGCTACGTCCTAATTTGTATTAAATTCATTCACCGGAGCGACAACATAATGAATATTTATTGTCTTAGGTGTTGGTATTCTGGTTTTCATTTGTTAAGTGCAAATAATCAAAATGCAAGGGTTTTTTAGTTTTATTGTGTATCAGATAAGAAACAATTATGCAAAATTTTAGCTCTTTACTATCATGTTAATTAAATTTTTATTGTTTTAGGGTAATTACAATATTTTAACTGCTTAAATGTAAGTAATCGAAATAATGTATAAGGCTAAACACTTCGACACTAAGAAGGACAAACTGAAATTGGTTTAGTAGTTTTTGAGCTTATAGAGAACCCACATCAAACTTTGCCTTATATATTTATATAGATTATACTAGCGGAATACCCGTGTTCGCTACAGGGAAATTGTTGTTTACATCACTATGTTACTTAATTATTGTAATATTTTTCTCTTATTTTCTTTCATCTATTATTTAACAAAGTGAATTATTACATGTATTTTCAATTTAATTAGTTTGGTATTTATTGTTCAATGGGTGCCCGTCAATAGTCTTTGTCAAAATTTAATAAATAAAAAAATAAAATGCAGAGTAAAGAGCATCTTTTTTCAACCGCTAAATTTAAAGCCTGGTAAATCACAACAGCCTTAGCTAGATGTTGCAGATCACCCAGATAATATGTCTGGATGTCCAGCTTATATCTAAAATATTTTCTTAAAATTAATAATTGCCAAATTTCAGCAATTTAGTTTTAAGGAAAAAATATTGATCGTGCCAATATATAAAACTATATCAAAGACCACTAAAGAATACCATTGCGTGGCGGCCAATAAGATGGGTGCCCAGCGTTGCCATATTTACTAGCCTCGAACACGCCTGGTATTTACCGCTCTAGGCTTGAGCACACAGTTTAAAGAATTATAAATGCGTTGAGTCAGTCGCATTCAGTTAGAAGAGTGGGAAGAACGTGACAATGTCGCACTAAGGCGATTGGAGCGTTCAAGGTCTCGGTGTACACAAGCCCGTCCCTCAACGGTATTCTTTCGTGGTCTTTGATATAGTATATTTTTTCTATGTATCTTGTAAGAAATACATTAACAAATTATCAACTTTCTACGTATGAAAAAGGAAATTATAAAATTTAATATTTCTTGTTACATTTCCACCCCTTATCTAATCGTGACAAAATATAAAACTAGTATATTTTTTCTATGTATCTTGTAAGAAATACATTTACAAATTATCATCTTTCTACATATATAAGGAAATTATAAATTTTAATATTTATTGTTTTAAGGGTTGTTACTACATTTCAATCCCTTAACAGAATGTGACAAAGTGTAAAATTATTTTATTTATTTATGTATTTTGTAAGAAATAAATTTACAAAATATCAGCTCTCTAGCTTTAAGGAAAGTACCTATAAAAATGTATATTTATTATTTTTAGGGTTGTTATATTTTCACCCCTAGCAGCCTGTAACGAAATGTGAAACTGGTTTACTTTTTATATGTATCTTGTAAGAAATAAATGTACTAAATTTCAGCTTTCTAACTTTAAGGAAAGTATAAGAAACAATATTTATTGTTTTAGGGGTTGGTTTAACCCTTAAAGGATAAATATTTTAAAATCCTTTATTAGAGCGTTTCTAGCGCCTATGAGCAATATATGTACCAAATTTCAAGTTCCTAGGCTATTATATATGGTTTTTGAGATTATCTATATAACAAACAATATTTATAATTTTAGGGGTTGGTTCAACCCTTAAAGGCCAAATATTTTTAAATCCTTTGTTAGAACGCCTATGATCAATATGTGTACCAAATTTCACGTTCGTAGTCAGTATAGTTTTTGAGATATTTAACAAACATTAATTATTGTTTTAGGGGTTGTTTCAACCCTTAAAGGCCAAATATTTTAAAATTATTTCTTAGTACACCTCTAGGGCCTATGATCAATATGTCTACCAAATTTCACGTTCATAGGTGGTATGGTTTTTGAGATACTTTTGATCAGTCAGTCAGTGAGTGAGTGGGTTTTGGATTATATTTATATATATTACAACGGAACAATCGCGTGCTGACGTTGCGAGCGCAAATTTGCTTTTATTTGGCCCCACGTTGGGTGCCAATTATACAACGGAACTCCTATTGACGTTGTTCTTTTGTTGTACAATAAGTTACAACACCTACTGGAAGCCTTTAGCCAAAATTTTATCTTTAGCTTAGGTGATGCAACTGGGTGTCTGATACCTATTTCTATATAAGTATTTCGACTGACTCTAACACTTTCAAATAGCTTCCAGAAATTAATAAGTTTACTAGCTCTGAATTTAATCTACGAGAACTCTTGTTTATTTGTGATCTCAGGGAAATGAGAACAGTGGAACAGCCCTTATAACTTACCTTATTTGTGCTTTGATTATTTCTACAGCTAAACACATTTATTTGACTATTTCTATTAAAGGAAAATATCATGAATGGATAACCATAAAACAGGTAATTGATTACTCTCAGTATTTCAGTATAAAAATTAATAATTAATTTATTCAAAAATCAAAATCAAAACTTTTTCAAAATTAAACATAAACAACTCACTTTTCTCACCATCTGCTTGTACATACAATTTCTATACAATATTAATGTTAAACCTATAATTCTAATTTCTAATAGGCTTGGCAGACAGTCTAATTTCCTAATCAATTTAATTTTAATTTATTTGAATTTAATTTATTTACATTTATTATTTAAATTTAGGGAATATCGAATTTACATTTATTTAATTTTATGATTTGAATTTAATTTGAAACTAACCTATCTCAACCAGTACTTTAAATATTTTTATTGAATTTACTCAGGCAATTAATTAAAATGGGGGACAACGTATTCTCGTTTACACAGACCTTAATTCAGCGTTTTTCACCTCCGGTTTTCCGTGATGGATGCCGCTATGTTGATCAGCTGATGCTGGAGCTGCTAGGATGCTGTGTCTGGTAGCCTGGATTTTCTGACTTAAAGTTGGTGGGTTGATATGATGGCTACAGATGTACTTGCAGAGCAGATCTGGTAGAATCTAGTAGAGTTACAGTTGATCCTATTTCTTCCTTGGTTCGTGAGAAGTGAAGTTCCGTTTAGAAGATCATGTCCTGAAGGATTGCCTACGTCGTCTCAGTATCGCCAAATAGAGTTATTTTTGCGTTAACTCATTTGGATAGGCCGTAGAGTTACTCCTGAAGAACTACTTCTGACTTGTAGTTTAAATTATAGTTGAAAGTTACTTAAGTTTAACGAAGAAAAAATATAGTAGTGCTCGTGATACTAAGTCTACATTCGTAACAATTTGATTCTTGAGTCCCCTTTAGATTTTCCGCGTCCAAGCCTTTATACACTTTGTGACGTCATTTCTTACTAGCCCTTTCCATAATTTTCTCAGTAAGCTAATTTTCCTTTTCTAGAAACTTTTTTGGTCTAGAAATATGTCTAAATTCGCACTGGTTAAATTTCTATAATTTTCTTCTTTTCTTTTTCCTTCCATTTTCCTTGGAAACACCAATTTCTCTGGTTAATTTGGTTGTTAGTTGACGTCCCTTTCTGTACCCGCGGCTTCATCCCTTCCACTTTGACTATCAAATCTTACTTGTTTTTCATTTCTCGCTGTATCTTTTTTCCTTTTTAGTTTTCCTTAATTTTCCTTTTTCACTTTTTCCAGATTGTTTTTGGCTATCCGTACGTTTTTGAATCGTGTCTGTACTGTGATTTTTACGCGTGCGCGGCACGTCTACGCTTTCCCGTGATTTCCGCGACTGTCTTTCGCATTCAATCTCTTTTTTGTTAGTTCACACTGATTGTCTTTAACACCTGTACAGTTCTAACACTTTTCACCACTTTTACTTATTTTTTCTCTTCTGGGACTTAGCCTACAATCGCAAAAAAGTTCTTTGGGGGTTTTTTATTTACTACGCGAAAAATGTTTAAGTTACTGGTTTCCTGACGATACAATGTTAATCTAACCCTAAATCTCTTTACTTTTTTATTATTAAAAATTCAACTTTTATTACTTTAAAAGGTGTGAAAACTCTCACCCTTTTATCTTATTTTAATTTTACTATTTGTTCCCTTTTTTACACAGAATTATTCATTCTCTAATAACTCAAGTGCGTGGAAACCTTTGATTTAAATTTTTTCTCCCTTTTTAGGGTGTGTGAAATTTGACACTTGAGCTAACTTTTTATTTTCATTAATTTGACTTTTTCTTATTCAACCTTTTATTTTCGTCTCCTTATGTAAATTCCAAAAATGTCTGACTTTTTCAGTTTCGAGTTAAATTGAACTTTTCCCTTAACTTTAACCCCTGTTTAATTTGGCAGTGTTACCTTTTATGATTTGAAATTGAAATTGAAGCGCCCCTACTCACGCGTTTAGCTCTACGTATTAAACCATGAAAATCACAAATGCATAAAATTCCTGGATTCCTTTATTCCCCTAAAACTCAGCTACTTTCAGGCTAAGTCAGATTTCCTTTCTTGATGTGTCCTTGATCAAGGTTCATCTTGGGAGATAAGCCTTGCTCTGTTTTAACTTGTATTTTTGACTAACAATTGACACTCACCGAAGTCCGGCCTTGAAAACATCAAATTTTATAATTTAATATAAAAACCCGATTTTTCCCGCCTTACAATGGCTAATATCCGTTGTAATATATAGATTAAGTATGTTGCTATCACATACAATTTGTTAAGCTAAAAGTTATGCCTTTTCCAAAATCAATTAGGCCTAAAGCAAGATTTACAATTTGTTTTTATTTAAGTTTCCTTGCATAGCTAAAACCCCACAGATATCTCTATACACTGATGTAGCATGCTATGTAAATGGTTTTACTAGATTGACTGAAATATTGCTTTCCTTCTGAAGTTTGGAGTTAGATATCCCGAACCAGCCAATGAGTGCTTAAAAGAGGGGTGTAGAGCGCATAGAATATGCGATAATTTTTGACTTCAGGACTTTGTTAGGAATAGTTGTTAGGAGGTAAACATACCAAAAGTCCCCGCCCCTAGGAGGTGAGCTAAGGGCGGGAGAGGGTGGAAAGGTTTAATTTTTAAATTTGTATTTATATATCTCTGAAACGGTGCACTGTAGAAAAAATATTTCAAATAAACTTGAAAGCTAATTAAATTTACTATAAAATTGTTCATTTACATATTTGTTACATTCCCAATGGTTTTTGAGATATATGTTTTCGATAATTTAAAAAAAAAAAATTACCTCACTCTTTTTGTCAAATATTTGCTTCTAGTTCCTCTCATGATTGTTTCTCAGAAAAATTTTCATGTACGAAGTTGTAGATGATTACATTTCCTTCAACTTTTTGTACACTATTTATTTTCAACCGATCAAAAGTTATTGAATTTCTAACATATACGCTCAATTTCGATGTTCCTTTAGAAATGAGTACGTTGAGAGCCTGTTATGTTTTAACTGCTGTAACTTGTCGTCATGATAAATGACAACACTTTAGCAAGGAATTAAGGCCATTGCAATAAAAACACAACACTTTTTTTATAATTAATTGTAGCTTTTTTTATATTACTGAGGAGACCCCATTGGCACCTTCTATACACATAATTATCCTACAGGTGTAGGGATTAATAACAATCCCAAAGCTAAGATAGTAAATAATGTTAAATGTCCAAATCAAATTATTTCGGATATTTTATAACAGAAGTTAAAATAAGGGTTAAAAGAACCAGCAAGGTATGTACTTTAATAAAAAACCTAACCTAAAAGTTAGAAATACAAATAATTGCTTTAAAGTTTGAAATCAGCAGGTAATAGACATATTAGAGCAAACAACTAATTTATCAACAATAAACATATTTATTTATTATTTAGTATGGTGCTCCCATAGCCGTAAAATATTTAGTACCGGTATAGTTTACGTTATTTTATGTCTAAAAATGGTGTTGTTTTATGTCTAAAAATGGTGTTGTTTTACGTCTAAAAATGGTGTTGTTTTACGTCTAAAAATGGTGTTGTTTTTCAAACAGTATATAAAGACAAGCGTGTATTTAAATGAAATTTTGTGTCAAAATTTCAAAGCAATCGGTGAAGAACTTTCGAAGATTTAAGATTTTGAACAAACATTTTCATTTTTATTTATATATAAAGATACATAAGATTACAAATCTTATAATGAAAGTATTTATATGTATTGATAGTAATTCAAAAATGGAATCCAGGTCACCAGTACCTCATGCCCAGTAAAAGGGTAACAAAGACCGGCCACCTGGCTTCCAAAATACAGGGTGAAGAGATGGGGTTCTTTCCTTATTTTTTAACTTTAGTTTGCGACTTTTCGTGGAAATATATCAATTGAAAATTAAAAATTTTGTGAGTCCAAAAAAAAAAATTTCAAAGTATGAAAAAATAAAAAATTCGTCTAATTATTCATTAATACATGTATAGCAAGTGTTATTTATCATAACAAACCTTTAACTATCTTTAACTTTACTCTTGCTCTAACCTCCAAATTCTAAATCAAAACAAATCAGGTTCCTACTTCACAGCACCTGCTATACACGCTTCACTGACTCTTTTGATCCTTGTGATCCCTAAACCAATCCTTATGCTCTAACGCTGTATCAACCTTGCGCCTGACGTCATTGCAGTTTTCATTGCACAATAATTGATAACTAATCTACACAAAGAAATGAGATAGGAATCACAATTTTACTAACACATTTTTTTATTTTTTATTTCGGAATCGTGAACTCAATGCTAGGTAGTATAGGTAGTACCATTTAGGATGGCGCGTGGTTTGCGCAGAAGCAGTAATGCCCTTCTCCCTCCAACACCAGTCTTTGTCGTTTTGTAAGAAAAATACAGTCTGTGTCAAATCCATCGATTAGAGGGCCGCCGAACAATTTTTAGTATTGGACGTGCTTTCAATTACAAGCTTCTGCACAGTACTAGGATTATTTAAATAGGACAAATTTTATATATTTGTAATCTGCGTGATATGTTACAACTAACAGTATAAATATCTTCCAGTTTAGTAAATGTTCGGAATTTATACAATAAGAAATAGTGTTCGTGTGTATTTATAATGTGACTTTTTCGTGTCTGTGTTTTAGTTGTTTTTTGTTTCTTTTAATATTTGACTCGTTAATGGAGTGAGTGAACTCCGAAACCGGTAGTCACCATAAAAGTGAAGAACTGTCGATGGTTTATAAAGGTACGTAACCTAATATTAATAAGAAATACTTTGATTTTTTTAATCGGGACATGAAAAAGTAGTAAAGCGTAAACTTTTTATATTTTTAGGGTAGACAGAAACTTCCAGCGGCAAAGTTGTAGAAAATTAGTTGATCTACATATTTTATTTCAAACATTTTTCAGTCAGATGTTTGGTTTGTCCACAAATCGCTTGCAAATAAGCGCAACCAATATTATCAGGTAATAGCCTAATGTAAACATATTGTTTTTTTCTTTTTCTTATATCTATAGTTAATTTATAATAATTAACTGAATTGAAGAGCAGGACAGTTAATAATTAATTTAATGTAATGTAAATATATTGTTTTTTTTATGTCTATACTAAATTCATAAGAAACTACTTGAAGAGTTGGACAGTAAATTATTTAATGTAATGTAAATATATACTAGTTTTCTATTTACTTATATCTATAGTAAATTTATAATAAACTACTTTATAAGTTATAAAATATCCTTTAATTTAAATTGTATTTTAAGCGTGTTTAGTACATGCTTTATTTAAAATGTCTCGATAACATGAAGTAAATACTGTAAGCCGACATAACTAGGGTTGACTGTACAATGCTCCGCCTAAACTTAGGAGGGGAAGTGTGGTGGGATAGGTACTCTGTCTCACTCGCACTACCCGCCCTACGCGCCATCCTATATGATTTTATCTATACTTTGGGAAATTGTTGGATAGTTTGTCAAATGAAACAGACTACATGATGATCAAATAGTTACTTTTTATTTAGCCATAACTTGACTATTTATTATATTCATCAAAGTTTCTTTACACAAAACAAATTTTACTTGAAATATGATTACCAATTAGTTACATGAATTTAAATATATGTAGGACCTATTGCAAATTATTCAATCAATAATGAATAAATTAACTAACAAAAATGGCTTCATCACTTTAGAAAAAGAATAATCATCTTATTAGGCTTTTCAGATCTGAATATTTTAGTAAAATTACAATGAAACTTATTATACAATAAATATACTAATCTTATTGATACTTGCGGCGTTCTGGCGTTATTTCATATTTCGTGCACTTAAAATTGTTATAAAAGAATCACCGTTCACTGTCTCTCGAACCACGTTTTCACTGTGCTAATTTACTTTTCACATTACTCACTGAGTTTATGGCCGATTTTAGTATTTAATATCACAAGATGTTTATTGTAACATAACGATTACTTTGCATTGATTTATTTATACGGATCGTTGAATTTCCGCACATTTTATGATTCAATGTTCGACTGAAATGTACCAAACTTGTTACTCGTTCGCCATTTTTCTTTAGAAGACGCTTTTTCATTCCTTCTTCTTCTTATCTACAAACGGAAAAGAAGCCTATTCTCTGTCTGGATCATGCGCAGAACGATTTCTCTGCAGGCTGCCAACTTTTGAATTCTATATTCTTGCACAGCTATGCTTTTCCAATCACTTAATACATACATATCAACCACGGCCATCTCATCTGGGTTGTGATTTCTTTTATCAGCTATTTTGTGTGTGGTATCTTGTCCTGTGTTGTACTTTTACATTTTATTTTGATGAATTAATATCCCTACACGTTTATTACAATTCTTATTATCTCTAAATACCTTTACAATTCTAATTTAGGTTATTTCCTACTATTATTTTCTGTGGCAAGTTTAGAATGTGACTCCATGAGTTCTGTATGCATTACAAGTTCACTTCAAACGTTCGTCGAGCGTTTTAGAGCCAGGTTTTGTGTCAGTGGTATGCGTCAGTACTTTTGCCAAACAACTTTGTGGATTAGGAATTTCCCATCAACAAAAAAATCAAAAGGTAGTTAAATCTACGTCATTATCAATTTGCTTAAACAGTGTGTATAGCGCTGGCTTTCTTCACTTCTTCATTTCACTGTTGTTGAAAGGAGTAGGATTCAGTTAATATTGTAGATAATTCATCAAATTATCGTCCGATTTTTTGATAGTTGAGATTCGCTGAAAAAGCAAGAATGGACCTGCGATAATTATTTCATTGTCAATCTTGATTGTCGAATTCATTGCGGAAAGAGGAGATGTGCGATCTTTCCTCGACAGTTTGATATTTGTGAATTGCAAGTTTTCTATTTTTGCCATTGTTCTTTTGCAATTTGTAAATGCACCATTACATAAGGTTACCATCTCCCACGACTCCTGCCACTTTTTCTCATGATTTTCTCGGTCCTCGGAAAAGGAGGGTGATTATCAAACCATTGCGTAAGCTTGCCAATGTCACTTGCATCTCGACTTTGTTGAAAATTTCTCCAATCCTTGTGCTGGTCAATTGATGAAATCAAAACATCACAATTCTTCGAGAGAAGCACATAATATGTTGCAGTCATCCTAATTACCCATTTACTGAGAGCACTATGTGTTATACCTCCACCACGGGTCATCCCACCTTGGTTTATGAATGACCGCATCAAGGTTGACTCCATGGTCATGTTTGTCCATATTACAGACAAGAACCGGTCATTCCTTCTTATAGTGAAGTAGCATTTGTTCGCAAACTTCTCGTACTCCTCTAGTGTCAATAGAGTAGAGAGACTATCTATATCATAAACATATAAGTGGCAAGACTTGGCATACAGGAAGTGTCCAGCAGCGTGAAAATAGGGTATCATTTGTAGATGCTTAGGGTATCTGATAAAACGGCCTCACCAACATTCATTGTGATACACAGCCTTCTCTGCAACTAAATTAATTAAGGAGGAAAGACGACCCATCACTTCATCTTCCCATTGATCACGTCTAGTTCGTGAAGCTTCCTACTCGTTACTT
Source organism: Philaenus spumarius (assembly GCA_018207615.1). Lineage (NCBI taxonomy): Eukaryota > Metazoa > Arthropoda > Insecta > Hemiptera > Aphrophoridae > Philaenus > Philaenus spumarius. The sequence continues at coordinate 14,811 of JAGFPH010011566.1, read as the reverse complement.
GTATGTCAGTTTTGTAGCGTCGTTTTGTGATTTTAGTAACTGAAAACTCGGCACAAAAGAAACAATTTGTTTTGGAATCAAATTTGAATTTTTTGGATCTCAAAGTTACAATCTTAGTTCGTTCAGAGGACGTTTTGCCTGTCTCTTTAAATGAGCCTTGATGGATGGCGGTCTGGTGTAATTTTTCGACATTCAATATGAATGAAAAGGGTTACAAAACTCTCTAAAGAGGAGCTATTGCCATCTCCCCTTTCTCTACTTGCTTTGATAAGTGATAATATTCCTTTTTTTGTCACAGTGGAAACACCATCACCTAGTCCACGATTGTTTCATCACACACAAAATAACAAGTAGTAATTGTGTGCACTACACTGTCTAAGTTCGTGTAAATTAAAAAGTTCATGAAAAACCGACGCATAACACCGACACAAAAACTGTCTCTAAAACGCTCGACGAACGTTTAAATTGAACTGAAGATAAAGCCAGGTGGCTGGCCTTTGTTACCCTTTACCGGGCGTGAGATACAGGTGATCTTGATTTCATTTTTGAATTACTATCAGTACTTGTAAATACTTTCATTATATGATTTGTAATAATATAATAAAAGCTATAATTATAAAAAAAGTGTTGTGTTTTAATTGCAAATTCCTTATTTTCATTTTGTTATTCATCATGATCGCAAGTTACAGCAGTTAAAACAGTTACAACAGGCTCTCAACATACTTATTTCTAAAGCAACATTGGAATTGAGCTTATATGTTAGAAGTTCGATAACTTTTGATCGGTTGAAAATAAAATGGCAATATATCTGAGAAACAATCGTGGGAGACACTGGAAGCAAATGTTTGACAAAAAGAGTGAAGTAAAAATATTTTTTTCTAAAATTATCGATTTTCAATAACATAAATATATCTCGAAAACCGTTGGGAATTCAACAATTTGTAAAGGAACAATTTTATAGTCAATTTAATTAACTTTCAAGTTTATTTGAAACTTTTTTTTCTACAGTGCACCGTTTCCGAGATATAAATAAAAATAAAAAAATGGTACCTTTCCACCCCCTACCACCCTTAGCTCACCTCCTAGGGGCGGAGACTTTTAGCAGTCCATGTTTACCTCCTAACTATTCCTAACAAAGTCCTAAAGTCAAAAATTATCGCATATTCCATGCACTCTACTCTACAATGCATTCATTGACTGCACTATAAGGGGTTTTAGTATACCCAAATACGGAAGATAGCGACTAATTTTTTTGTGCCTACTTCATTTAGTTTGGTATCAAAGAAATTGATCTTTTAAATATAATTTTTAATTCAGTCAACATCTTTATTGTTTTGACATCTGTATTGCTAGGCCTCTGAGTTATTTGAAATGAGTTCTATCCTATAACTCTCACCCAATGGACGTAAACATCTTGAAAGTAACACAGTGAAACATTATTGCAGTTTAAATAAGAAAATACTGTATTTATGTTAGTAGAAACTATTATAAACTGTTATACTATTAATAGTATAACTGTGCCCTCTAACTTGCATTTTATTTTGATGTACACCTTGATAGGGTTACATACAATACTGTGGGTATTTATTATACCTTGTCATTGCAAAACCACCAGCATGTGCAAGTTGAAACACAATACTGGAGGTCACCAATCATGGTCAGCTGTCTGAAATAGGGAGTGGTGGTAGTTGAGTCTGGGACAGTTCAAGAGCTATACAGATGAGATGAAGATATGTAGAGTTTATAATCCTCTAAAGTTTGAAATGAATTAACAATTTTCTTCTTTTCAAAATAATACATCTTCGAATTAGCAGAACCATCACCAACACACAAACATAGATACAAAGTTTTACAATATTTTCTGAACAAATAAAAGCGTAAACAAGTTTTGTTAGGTTTATATTAATAATGTACATAGTTTTCTTTACTACATGATACAGTTTGTTTTGGTACAGTTTACTTTTTTGCAAAGTTATATTTGTTAGTAATATATGAGTAGGCCAATTTTTGCCCTTTACATAAATCACTGAATCAAATTTACTAAATCCCAAAAATGCAGCTGTGGTTCATTCTAGTTTTGTAGTCAGGAGATTGATAACTCATTATTTTGATAAGTGATTGTCATTGGTCAACTAATCATTAGTTTTTAACCTTTTTTACATTAAGATATTGTTATTGTATGCAACTAGTAATGTATCTGTGTTGTGAACAGGTGTTTGTATCTGTGGATGGTTTGGTGATGCTTTGGCTTACACACGTAAAGGCAAGGTGTATGTCTGGGGTAATAATGCCATGTATACCCCTTGTAATAGGACACTGTTAGTTCCTGGACTGACAGACATCCGTCATGCAACATGTAATAGAGGACGTTATCTTGCTCTAACAAAGAGTGGAAAGGTAAGAAACATTACTCTGTCCTTTATAATGTACTTCTATCTTTAAAGTGGTTTAGAAAATATTGTAAAATATTAGTTTTATAATAAATAACAGTTGAGCTTAGTTATTCAGAGGTAGTTATAACTTACACTTTAAGCTGTGAAGTCTCACCATATCTCAATGTATATGATATATTAAATGCAGTAGAAATACACTGTATATACAATAAATACAAATTTAGTGGTTACAATAATTTTGTTTTTATTTATTTAGGTTGTTTTTAAAATTTGCTACTTGAAGAACAATTGACATTGTGTATCTGTTTATATTGATAATCAGTGGACAGATAGGGAAGTACTTGGTTAAGACTATTTTCTTTAGTAAAGCATATTATTATGTTTTGGTTATAAATAGTAAACTGAGCTTTCTCAACACACACCAGCTCAGATTAACCCTAATAGAAACATATCCCTTAAGCCAGGCATACAGTAAACTCTTTGAAGGCTTTACTATGCATAACACATTTTATACCTTGGATGGTTTATGATTACACATTTAGGTTTTGTCAACTTTTTGGTGAAAATATCAGCAGAGTTACAATTTAGGCAAGCAAATGAAAAAACACCAAACAGTCCACCTAGACGCAGCATGGTACAATTTCAACGGAATTCAGGATTTAGAGAACAAGAGAATAACAGAGCAGTAAATATGGTTAGGGCAGAAACAGAGAAGGAAGAAGAAGTAGTAAGATGTGCGACTAACCAGTCTTTAAACTAGAAAGCACTGGAACATCGTACAAAACAATAGGCCATAGTAACGATATAGTTAAAAAAGTAAGCAAGGATATTCCAGTGCAACAAACGGCAAACAAAGGGTTTAAAGAATTAAATATTAAAGAAGATAATTTAAAATACATAAAACAAGATAGGCCTAAAGTTAATGAAGAAAACATAATAATCACTACCATTTTATGTGATAAGAAATTTTTACTTGAATGTGACTAGGAGGATAATGTAAACAAACAAAATAGCAAATATAATGAATATAGTCCAGAAGTTTTTGTAAAATTAGAAGATGAGGTACTTTTTAGAAAATGTAAGGAAAAGTGGAAAATAGTAATACCACAGAATTTAGTTTACAAATTAGTAATTGCTTGTCATGAGTACTATCTACATTGTGGCGTTGCTAAGTGTATAAAAATCATACAGGAAGACTTCACCTTTAATAAAATGAACAAACAAATTAAGAATATAATTAGAGTATGTGAAATATGTCAAAGATGTAAAGTAACAAATCAGACAAATTTTGGAGCTTTGGAAGAGGAAAATGTAAATTTAGAAATAAAAATTGAATTGGCAGGTCAGAGAATGAGAAAGAAGGGTACCATTAGGAATCAGCGTTATAATAACCAACATAAATTAGTAAAATTTGAGCCAGGGGAAAAGGTGTTGTTGAAAGAAACTGGGTATTCACACCAATTAAGAGGAGAGATTTCAAAATTATTTATGATATATACTGGACCATATATAATTAAGGAAAAGATGGGAACATCAACATATCTGTTGGCATATATCGATAGACCAACCAAAATAAAAGGAATGTTCCACATTACCAGCATAAAGAAATATTATGAGAAAACTTTAGATAGGGGTTAATGTTAAAATTAAATTCAATATGTAGAGGGGAATTTGCCATAGGGAGTTTATTAAACAAGTTGTTGCTTAGCTTCCCTTTAATTATCATTAGTTATAGTCGATTATATATAAAGTTATATAAATATTAAGTTATGATGTTATGTTCAGATGTTGTTTATAAATATGTTAGTGTTGTTATGAAATATATATGTAGTTAAAGAACAAAAATGCTACAGAAAAAATTTTAAATTTGTTAACAAAAAAATGGCATTTTGTAAAAAATTTTAAATTTGGAGGACAGTTATAACATTTTGTCCCAAATGTATTGTAAAATAAACTAAGAAAGTATAAGGATCCTGGTATAAAAAACAAGTAAATAGATAGCCTATTTAACCTAAAAAACTCGATCTACATTAAATTATTTTGAAACAAGTAAATTCATTTCAGAACTTTTAATTTAATAAGGAAATAACGATAAACACTTTTAATATTAATATAACACTTTACCTTACCTTAATACAATACAAACCTAACCAAACATTGGAAATTAAATGAAGCATAGCCTACCAATATATTCGAAATACTTATATCTCAGAATACTATTAGCAAATAAATTTAATCATGTAAAGTAAGTTATAATAGATGTTAAAATTAAGAAACAATGTACAATTTGTTAAAATCAGTGTTATAAAGTGTGAATAGATATTGAAACGTATAAAATAGGTTATATGACAAAGATTGGAATTTGGAATACTGCGCATGTCTGAAACATGAATTTGTACATGTTGGTAAGACAGCTGTTCATAAGTATACGTTCTAAAAGTGATATATTTTTTTGAAAAAACTGATAATTACGTATTTTGGACAATTTAAAGACAATTAAACATTAAATATTTTTATGAAGACGAAGTATCAATATTTCCGACAAATATAACATAATATAAAGGAAAACTTTGAAATAATATATTGTATGTGAAAGAACCACAACCACTTCACAGACAATCTACTACAAGCAATTGTTATTCAGACTTGCAGGGGCATTGGTAAAAATGGAGAAGCGGGATGGTTAAAAAAAAATTATGCATTAGAAGCTATCCTAGTCTGATACAGTCCAGACGTATTTTAGTTAATATTACAGTTAATAATAATTGATAGTGAAAGTCCTTTAAGAAACTAAACTTGATTAACATAGAAGAAAGCTTAAATAATATTACTCAGGAAGAAAGCATCAAATATATAAGAAACATTTACTGAGCTTTAAAAAAAAAAAAACTAACTACAGAAGTGAACTTTGCCATAAGGTAATATCCGACCAAATCTTATAATTCTGAACTTAGACAGTGACTTCAATATTCTAAATTCAACCAAATTAAATGAAATAATAATTAGTACATAAGTTGACCAATCTATTTTGAGAACTTGAACTATAAAAACCTTTTGTAATATTCCTAGTTGTAGATTTGTAACCTTGTATAATTTTAAGCATTTTGTATTTTCCGATTGCACAGTTAATAGGCCAGGATCTTTTAACCCGAGAAATTAGAGTCTTAGTTAATAATTTGTATATATTTTGATTATTTTGTAATAATACAACATCTAAGGTTGTATATTTTGTGCTCTATAAATACCTGAAATAAAGGAAATCATCTTATTGTAAAAATAAAAGCCTAGTTATTATTTGTGTCTATATAAGCCTAGCTTATATCTAGTTTAGTGATCAGTAAACACAAAAAGGTGTGGAAATAGTAAATTCTTTTATTAAATTATAAAATTCAAATAAAAACATATTATAAATTTGGCGACCAACGTGCTGGCTTTCATTAAGTGTGCAATCAATAATTAGAAGGAATATAAGCAACATTTCAGGTGATAATTAACTAATATATTATTAGGCAATATTAATATATTATTGAAATAATTGATATTTTTCTATATACATTTTAAATTAATTTAAAAAGATGGCAGATCAGGAGAAATATGGGTTGAGAGAACAGCCTAAAGAAACTCAACGAAAAATCGAATCAGATAGGCAAAAGAAAGCTGGTAGGCCTAAAAGAAATGCAGACGAGATAGAGGGAGAGTTAGTGAAGATTGTTGAGGTTGAAGAGGTTAGGTTACAAGAAGTAGGTAGTTTAGAGGTTCCAGAGGCTGTTAGAGTTGTAGAACAAGAAAATGAGGAAAGTAGGCTAGTTCGAATGATGCAAGAAATGATGAATAGAATGGAACAAAATTCTAAACAAATGGAAAATAAATTAGAACTTAAACTTACCGAAAATTATAACCAATTAAACCATAAACTTACTGAGAATTCAAACCAATTAAACCATAAACTAACCGAAAATTCTAAACAATTAGATCAGAAACTTACTGAAAACTATAAACAATTATTCGAAATGAAAGATGAGCTACTGACTCGATTCGATGAGAAAATCGAAAATAAACTTACTGACTTTAGGAAACAGATGCTGGAGAGCCAAAATGAACTAGAGAGGGATATTATGGAAACTTATCAGAAATTGGAGGACAAACTTAGCGAACAGAGTAACATGACTTACTTTTGCTGAAATTTTAAGCATAAAAGTAGATATAAGTGAACAGGGAAAATATATATCTAACTTAGACAAGGCAATTGATAATAAATTCATAGAAATGAAAAATAATTTGGAACAGGTTAAGACTAGGTTGAACGAAACTGAAGAAAAAGTAAGAAAGAATAAGAGTGTAGGTGGTAATCCACAGGTGCTGTATGTAAGCTGTGAGAACAATAACGATATGAATGTACCTAAATTTGACGGGAAGTCATGCAATCCAGTGGAGTATTTGAAGAAGATAGAAAGATACATAGCTAAAATTCAGGAAAGGAGAAGTAGGGAAGGTAAAGAGATGTTGGCTATAAGAGAAATAATTGATTTGTCAATGGAATGCAATGCGGCAAGATGGTGGCAAATAGTAAGAGATGAAATTGATGATATTGATACATTTAGAGAGAGAATGATAGAAAAATATTGGAATGATGAAGTACAGAATGGTATCCGGAACAGAATTGAAGTAGAGAAATATAGGCCAGATGGAAAGTTAAGTAGAGCCGAATATTTCATTGAAAAGGTAATACTAATGAGAAACTTAACACCAACACCTTCAGAAGACGAGATAGTGCGTAGACTTGCAAGACATTTCAATGATAAAGTTAAGGATGCACGACGAATTCAAAATATAAATACGATTAGAGACATGGAGAGATTTCTGAACGAAGAAGATATTGAAGAGAAAAATGAAATGGTAAGAAAAAGCGAAGAAAGTAGGAGAAAGTTTAGGCAACCAGAAGTAGAAAACAAATTTAAAACACTGTACAGGGAAGGAAATAATCATTTTAATAATTTTGGACAATTCAATAATAGAAGTAATACATTTAGGCCACCATATAGAGAGAACAATTTTCAAAACAGACCACAGTACCAAGGCAATTTTAATAGGGAAAAATTTAGGCAAGCAAATGAAAAAACACCAAACAGTCCACCTAGACGCAGCATGGTACAATTTCAACGGAATTCAGGATTTAGAGAACAAGAGAATAACGGAGCAGTAAATATGGTTAGGGCAGAAACAGAGAAGGAAGAAGAAGTAGTAAGATGTGCGACTAACCAGTCTTTAAACTAGAAAGCACTGGAACATCGTACAAAACAATAGGCCATAGTAACGATATAGTTAAAA
>JAGFPH010011565.1:6810-33991 GCA_018207615.1 Philaenus spumarius | reverse complement strand
CCTTTGAGTGTCACGGCCGTTTCGCCAAGTCATATGCATAAATTGCCGGACCAAAACCAACACTTTTGCAAGCGTCTGGGGAAAAAATCATAAAAAAAACTATTCAACTAATTTGGATAATTTTTTTTCATTTCATTGGTAATAGTTTGAAGAACAAAATACATGTAAAAATGTAGTTCTAAATTAATATACATACAAAATTATGTTGCATAAACAAAAATGAATTTTTTTTTAATTTCAAGTTTGAAGTGAAATTTGGTGTATACAGTATTTTTTTTATTTTTTGCGTTATACCACAAGAAAGAACATGAATAAACGGTATCAGTTAACTGACACAAACTTTCTCCCAACTTACTGTAGTCAAAATAATATTGTTTTTAATCATTTTATTTACTACTTTTTAGAACAAAACAAAAAAATAATATTCTACCTACGTCAATCGTATAAAAAAGTTATTGTCCCAGGCGGGATTCGATCGCGCGACCTTTGAATTACTGGCCGTCCTCGCTACCGTTGTGCTACCCCGTGCGGCCGTCGCCGTGATGCTAGATTGACAACATAAACTTGTTTATTTTTTAACATTTCCCCATAATTATGAAACGCCGAAGTTTTGATAAAAGCGGATGGTGTCATTTTGTTTGGCATCTTAAGCACTATAAATACTGAAAATTTGATCAAAATCGTTAGAGCCGTTTTTGAGAAATTTGCATTTTTGTCGTTTTTTATGGGTTTTTAGGGGTAAATTACCCTTAAAAATTTAAAATTCCAAAAAATGAAAAAAACGCCTGGAGATATTAGGGTTTAGTACCTACATACCAAATTTCATGAAAATCGGACCAATAGTGTCCTCTCTGGTCGTGTATACATACAGACAGACTGACAGACAGACACCACTCTAAAAATACTTTTTTGGGTTCAGCAAGCACCAAAACAAAATATTCCACTAAAAATATTTTTGGGTTCAGGGAGCACCAACACAGATAATTGCACTAAACAATTTTTTGGGGTTCTGGGAGCACCAAAACAGATAATTCAACTGAAAATTCAAATTCGAACATTTTTACAAAAACAATACTTTCTCCATATACTACGTATAGGGTGGAGAAAGTAAAAAATACATAAAAAAACATATATAATATATTATGTTATAGTGAAATTTGCCATGATTACACAATACAAACATAACACTGTCAGCAGTTGGCGCCAATCAGCTGTCTCCGCTGTCTACGTATTGTATCACTTTGTCAAAGAAATAAAAAAACCGGTATCAATCGATAGTTTGACTCATGTAGAATACCGTGAACCGAATAATCGATTACAATGATAACATAATGTATGAAATTAGTATAAAATACGGATCGTCTACTGGGTAGACGCTGGCACTTTATGCGCATTTTATATCGTCTATGTAGACACTGCGGCACTCAAAGGGTTAAAAAATTTGTATACAATTTTTCATTTTTTTTCAAATTTCTTATTTTTTAATTTTAAATAAAAAGTAGTCTCCTTTTTATTTTTTTAAAATTGAATAGTTTGATGTATAACTCTTTTTAAAAAAATAAAGCCCTAAAATATGCTAGGATACAATTACAATTTAAAAAAGTAATTACAAAATTATTTTAGTACAGTAAAAAAAATTTATATTTGTTAGTAGTCAAGTTTACGATACATAAGTAATTCCGTGACAAAATTTTGACATAAGTAATCTAGAGTTAAACATAAAAGATTGTTTTCAAAATAACCAACCTTCATTTCGGGTTGCTCTATTGTCTCTGTGAGCAAATAAATTGTACGAATGTATTCGTAGTACTGGTATTACCAAATTCGCTGTCATAAGAACTAAATTTAAAATGTTATCTTTATCAACGATAGCATTTACAGTTACACCAACTCGATCCATTTTTGTTTTCTTACAAATAAATATGCTTCCACTTACACTTACTACAGCTAATTTAAATGACCACCTCGGCCTCTCACTGGCAGGGCCGTTTTTAACCTCACTAGCGCTCTAGGCACTTCAAACAATTGCGCCCCTCATACCTGATTTATACGGGGGGGGATTGAGGGGGAGGGTCTGGGAGGTATGGAATACTAATCAAATAATAGGGGGTCCAAAAAACCCAGCAGAGCATTTCTTTTTGAGTACTTGATTTGCCAGTTTTGGTTCGGGAGGGAATTTCCCTTAACTCTCTTTCTTTCCGTTGGCTCTTATCATTACTATTCTTTTGATTTTGTTGGAGAGTCAGAGAGTCTAACCATTATCCACCACCTATGGACCCGCCGTGTCCCGGACTGGCAACCGGCAGCCGTAAGGAGTTTCATGGCCTAAACATTCTTCTTCATAAATTATCAGTTACCTTACGGCATCATTTTCCGCCTTCTTTATTTTTTTTCGTATTCAAAATTTGTCGCCCCAAATCCTTTGCGCCCCTAGGCACGTGCCTAGCGTGCCTATTCGGAAAAGCGGCCCTGCTCACTGGTGTATTTGTATAGTCTGTTCAGCCGCTCTCATCTATGATCACTTAAAAGCTATGTCATCTGTCACCGGTCTGATTGCGGATGAACTCAACTAATGTGTTTTATCTTTCTGCAACAGTTGATGCTAAGAGGAAAAATTTTCTGCAAATGCGGTTTGCAGTATGGGTGTTTATTTTATAAAGTATTTTAACAAAGATACAGTTATTATAGCAAAGATAAAAACACTACAAAAGTTGTACTAACTAAAGGTTACGATAAAAGAATACAATGAAAAATGCATAAATAATCAGAATCATAATGGATGTACTGCCACTGTTATATTGAATGATCAGAGTTACAATTCAGAGCCATCTGTTGTCAAATATTGATAATAAACAGCCTAAAATGGAAATCTTCTCCGATCTAGCAGTCACTTAGAAAACTATAAACAACGAATGATATATTACAAGCGTGGAATAAAATAGACTTACAAATTATACCAAACGTAATATTACCGATCTAGTATTATTTAACTGTAAGCGGAAAACTTGCAACGATAGGCGTTGCAAAAAATAAAAAAATAGCTTCTTTTGTTTTTCAGCCCCACGTTGGGAAAGCCATTTTGCAACGATTGGCGTTGCAAAAAATAAAAATATATTAAGTTATAATGAGTTAAAAAAAAAATGAGGTTCAGTAAAAAATTCAAAAAATAAAAAAAAATGTTTTAAATCAAAAATAAAAACGCTATATGTGGATTATCTAATAATTATCAATATCTCTCCTTCATCTCCTTCACTTATTCACCTTAAAAACAAAAGTCGTCGCTCATGTAATACTTTAATCATTTATATACCTCCTAGGCCTATTGCCTTACTTCAACAATAAAATCACCATTTACCTAAACTCTCCATAACATCTCTCTCCCAACTTCAACGTAGAATAATATCATGTGCTTCACCTTACCTTAACTCACCTTACTTTCAAAACCTTAAAAATCACCTTCACTTAACTCCCACAATACTAATAAAAAATAATAATCATAATATTTGTGATAATCCACATATAACCTCACTTATGCTCTGTTTGCATATAACTACTCATAATTGTTAATTACTGAAAAATATTTATTAATTAATCTGATTTCCTCAGGGGTGGAAACCTGGCTATCAAAGTACAAGCTAAATGGACATTCGTGGCTGTATAAAGAAATTCAAGACATTGTAGCAAGACAACTATTGTTTACTCAAACATAATTAGAAATGAATATTTACAGCAATAAAAAGATATCAACATAATGGTACAAATATACAAACAAATCAAAGAACTATTTACAATTACATGAACTTTTATCAACCCTATCTCTCAAAAAGTAAAAAAATTGACGCAACAGAAATTAAGAGAAGTTACCTTTTAAAATAATCAAAATTTAATACCTGCAGACTAAAAAATATGTCCTATGGCCATTATTACTCACTGCGTTATATTCGTCGCACTGTTTTTTACCTAGGATTTTTCGTCGCTAACACAATTCACTCGATATGTTCTGAAGCCTATCTCTCGCTAATCCCGCCAAAGCACATGGAAAGTTATATGTTGAAAAACACTCAATTTACATGATCAACTCCATTTTTTATGATAACACCAACTCAAAAGTATATCTACTTTAGTTTGGGACTAAACTTGTCACCATTTTATAACAAAAACTACATTTTTCGTGTAATATTCCTCGCCGGCTTTATGCAACGCACATTAACAGCTACGCCATCTTGCTAGAAGTCTTCTTGCTTCCAGAACGTTCTGTCGCGTTCCCTATTGCTTGATACCTGCATTTTGTCACGTAAGCAACTTGTTGCCCTCTCTCTCTTTTAATTGCTTCCATGATCATTGTATATGGAGTTTTTTTTATTATTATACTGAGATCTCGATACATGTCGAATTGTGCTATGTCTTGTTATTATCATTTATTTATTGAACTGTTTATAATTTTAACTGCTGCTTTATATTGTTCACTTCTAACGCACTACTCATTGAAACAAAATCTCTTATATAATTTTCACATTTTACACACGTTCATATATTAATATGTTCTTTAAGTCTGCTTTTATATTACCTACTTTTACAGTCTGCTTTTATTTTTTATTATTTATTTATTAAAAAAAATGATTCTATTGTAATTATTTTGCGTCATTAAGAAATGTATATATAAAAATTATAAATGGTTAATATTATTTAAGTATTGCGTCATTTTTTTATTTAGACCAAACCTCTGTGCTTTTAGACACTATAGGAAACAGCTGACTTATTTCTTATTGTATATTTTCTCTGTGACATGGCTGTTAGTGTTACAAACTTAATATTACAGAACGTTTGCTGAGTGGTTAAAGAAGTTTAAAAACATACCTATGATTTTGTAAAGTATTTTATAGAAATTAAAGTAATTATTAAGCTCAATAAAAACAAAGTATTTATCATATATGTAAATTGCTTAATTATTCATCTATAAATTCTCTATGATAAATTTATTACTAAAACACCTGCATTTGCAGAAAGTTTTTTGTCTTTCTCAATACATTGGTTGAGTTCATCCGCACTGATCGATAAATTTCTGGATAATAATATTGGTAATATTATTTGTTTTGGTTTTGTGACTTTATTTATAAAACATAGTGGCTACGTTGAATTAACGATAGAGTGCTTTCGAGAACGGTCACCATAAGTGTGATCTAATTTGTGTTGTTTAAGTGTGTTAATGTGAGTTTTTTTATGTATATATTTGAAAATGACTGACAGATAGTCAAAACGTAATTAACAACGTAGGGTAATTAACTATATTTAATTAAGGATTGTTTGGCATAATCACCTCAAAACAAGGTAATTAATTAGTAATTCATTATTTTATTAGTGGACATATAAAATTACAACAAAGAAACAAATTTATTAGATTTACCTTGCTTTTTAAAAACTTATAATACCATTTATAATGTATGGGTCTCTTGATCGGTTTTTAATGAACTAGTAAACGAATACAATGGGACCATCTTCCGAATGCACGTACCCAGGCCGAGTTATCAACTGAATCACTCACTCACCAATTAACACTATTTAACCCAAACAGGTAACCAGCTTTGACAATTTACACTAATTGTTATGATTATTGACGTCTTTATAAGGGAATCGCATTAGACACTATACTTATGTAAATGTATAAGTTGCGTAAATATTATTATTTAGTTTTAGTTTAATCTTCCAATTAATTATTTTAAGTTATTATTTATCAACAGACTTACATAAATGTATAAATAGTGTAAATAATATTTAGTTTGTAATTTAATGTATTTCCAATTAATTGTTATAGATTATTATTTCATAAACATACATAAATAAATATATAAGTAGTTTTGATAATAATATTTAATTTGTACTTGTGTCTTCCAAATTAATTAGTTGTTATAAGTTATTATTTTACTTGTAGCATTATTAACAGTGTTAAATGTATTTAGACTGTTTCAATAAAATATAAGTTTATAAATGCTTAGTAAGCAGTTTCAGATATATGTTTGTAATCCTCTCACTAGAATAAGAGCCAAGCAAGTTGTGTTTGATAAGAAAGATCTCTTCGTAATACATTGCATAATTTTTAATACACGCAAAAGAGTGTTAACAAAAAGTGTATAATATCTTAAAATAAACACAAATAAGTAAAACTTACATGATTTTTATGAGGATTGTTGAGAAGAATACATTCATTCATGAAGTATGCCACCATAGCGTTTCCACCTAGAGCAGTAACATGAGCTCGTACTATGGCTAGTACTTCTGCCACAAAACTGTGCACAAAACCACTCAAACCTCCGCCCTAAACAGTGAACATATATTACTTTGTGTGTACTAGGTTGCTAAACATTGAATGAACAGTATGTACTATGACTTTATGATTCACTTTTAGTTACTTTCAACACAATGCTACATATCCAAAATGACTTAAGCTTTACAAATTTGGGATTTAATTTTTAATGATTCGGATATCGAGGAAGGTTTGAGAAACATTTTCAAAAATGTCTTAAAACTAAATTTCGCAGAATTCTGAAAAATATTTTGATATCCTTAAATAAAACTTTTTCATACGATACTGAAGATACAAGATACAATAAATTGTTGTTTACGTTCCAGTTCAGTACGCATTCGAGATGACCCGCAAGTACTTGTGTGGAAAGCTATGTCTCATTTTAATTATTTAACAACCCTTTAATGGTGAATATTACGTGTTTATACTTTATGAGTTGTGTAGTGTTTTGTGTCATGTGTTCATCGTCTGAAATGTTTGTCTTCGACAATGACAGAGGTATGTGTCAAAATTAGTAAGACCCAGCAGCAGTAGAGGCGAAATTAATAGGACCATTTGAAGGTTGGTAAATTAATTAAAAAAATTTACAATAATGGTCCATTAAGTAGAAGTCAAAGTAATGAATAATAAATTGTTTATTTTTTTGCTATCAAACTATGGCTTCTAGAATTATATTGAAATATTTGTTGAGTTAAAATTATTGAAATTTATGACATGTGGATTAGCTACTTTATATCTAAGTCAAATTTCAGTATAACACTTGTTCTGCTCCAGAAACAAAAAATAAGTGAGAGATCCTACCTGAATCTAATAAGGATTTTCTTAAGACTCTTATCTCTTTCTCTTTGGGATTGTTTTATATTTTCTTCATAATATATTTAACACAAAAGTCTGAATCACAAGGAACATGTAGTAACTTTTCAATTTATAAGTAAAAAATACTGATATTATCTTTTACTGGGATCAATAATACATAAAAATGGTTTAATTACCAATTTATTAAGTCACAGTATCTGACAGAAAGGCAAACTGTAACCTACCATACAAAGCAAAAAGTAAACTAATCACACAAGTTTGCCGTGTATTAAATCTAAGGAAAAATGTTCCTTGCACTCTACACGTACATGTAAATCTTGGACAAATGTAACGTATGCGAGTTTACGGATAAAAACTAAATATTTAAACGCAGACAATATTATTTTTGTAACGCAGACAACCTTGAATGATTCATAGATATTACATTTTAATTAAACATTTCCCACACATTTAGAGTCATGTTAACTAATTTGTTGATTTTGATAATGAAGTGTTGATAAGTTCACAGACATGTTGATTTGAAAGTTATTTTTAGCTGTGGTAACGTGAGGTCAGCTTGGTTCTCCAGACTTGGCGTAAATAAATCATTTGATTATGAGAGATTGGAGCGGCAATTTTATTGTAGTCCATAACAAATATCCAGTGCGAACAGACGTGTGTCTGGCCTTGTATATTATTTGACAAAATAATGTTTTTTGAGACAAGCTCGCAACAACTTTTAACCAGTTTATTAATATATAAAAGTATAATATATATTTCTGTATATTATATTGAAACATAGTTATAGTGGAAAAACATTTTGTAGATTTTTAGAGTTATTTAATACGGTTTACTGCCAATATACACGTGAGAACATTTTTTCGATTTGCAAAGTTATTTTTTTATTTTATTCATAGCCATGGTACAAATTAATGTTTGGCCAGGTCATACTACCAAATCTTGTTAACATATAAAAAACTAATACATATTCTTAAATAATTCAAAGTTAATGACATTACAATAATAGTCAATTAAAATACTACAACTGATATCAGGTTCAAAACAACAAAACCTGAATTACAAACATCAGCAAAAGCTTAAAATAAGACAAAAATATTTCAAGTTAAAATACAATAACCATAACTTCAATTTATTTCTATATCCAGGCGTAAACAAAGTTTGCTTGGCCAGGTTAAAAGATATATACAGAACAAATTACAATAAAACATCCATATACAAAGGTAATAACGAACAACTATCACATTAACCATCGCTAAAATGTAACACAGCCACTACTAAACAAAATTAGATTTTACAATATAGCCAAAACTCACCCCCAAAAAAAGAACTGAAACTTATGGTTGATAAACTCGCTCACCGAGTAAAAGGACTTTCACGACAGAAGTCGTCTTAAGTTATTTTTAAATTTTATAAAATTTACTTCCATAAATAATCTGGAAGTTTGTTAATAAATTCAACAACTGCATGAGAAGGAAGTTTTTCATAACATTTAGCCTATGAGGCTGATGTCTTAAAAAATTAGAACTTCTTGTGTTATAACTATTAGCATCCAAGTTGCGCAATGTTTTAATTTTTTCCCAACAATGGATTATAGATTCAAAAATATATAAACATGAAAATTTTAAGATGTCTAATGGCATCTTTAAACGCTTCTCTACAGGATGCCATTCCGTTCAGTCCTACTATAATTCTTAATGGTTGTTTCTATAAACGATAGAAAGTACTGTAAACGTTATTTATCGTTTCTGTAAAAATGGCAGTTTTTGTAATTATTGAGTGATTTAAGCCCGGTCTACGCTGTCTGTTGGCTCCGCATCGGTTAAAAACTGTGTGTAAAAATCTACTGCTCAATAAACTGCACAAAACAAACATTTCAATCAAAATTTCTCCTAAAAATCGAACCGATTCAAAATAATCTGCTCTCGTCGCCCATTAAAAATGTTCCCGGTTAAAGGGACTGTTTAACACTTTTGTTGCTGACAGTATTTTGTTGAACGTATTCCACTTAATGAAGATTTTTTGAACACATTGAAGTCTTTGGAAAAAGATACATTGAATTTCTTGTAAATAGTTGTTCGATTTAAAACCGCTTTGCTTTGCACGGTTTAGAAGCGAAAGGGGTTCGAAGAATTTGTGACAGGCTGGAGTAAAAATAGCAAATTCCCACCACGTACTGTACTGACTAACGGAAGCCAACGACAAAGGGGAATGGAGCCGTGCCTACCTGAGACCCATCGGTTAGCGGCAATCTCTTTACGCAGTTAATGTTACGTAGTTTCAACGTGTAATTTACGAGGTCATACGTAGTACATGAGTGTTTATTTACAGTTTATTCCCTGTATAAACCATTTTAAAGAAAGACCTCGATATTCCGGCATATTCGATAATCCGGCATCCCCGAGCGTTACGGTTTATCGAGATCTTACTGCATCAATTAAAAAGATAACAGGTGTAATAAAAACAAGTTTTTTTTTAAGTGTAGTAAAAATTATAGCATGCTTACCTCTCTGATACAAGAAGATTCACGGATAAAGAAAAAATTCAAATTTCCAAGGTAACGATCAATTTTTCCACCAGGAATGAATGTCAATGGAGTAATATCTACACCGTAATGTTCTTTTGAAGATACCTGTTAGTAATAAATGAAGTTTTGTACCAAAAGCAAAATTATTCATTAGAATTACTTCACGTTCTGAAGCATAGAACAAAAAGTGCAAAATATTACGCCTTAACAAATAGTTACTAGATCATTCAAATGAATACTATCTAAATTTAGAAAGTTAACGGATAAACTAATTTTATTGTTAGTTTAATATTTTGTATTCATAAAATTACCCAACTGGAATATTTTGATAATTGTGGTACACTTATCAATATTTATTTGTTCACATAAATTACTATAATAAATCAGTTCTTTATTTATATCAAAATTTAACATCAATGTGTATTACACATAAACAGCTGACCCACAAATCATTTGTTAAGCTGGCGCTCTTAATAATTATCACCATCACACACGCACAGACACAGACAATGGATTAAACATAAACAAATAAAAACACACAATTATCTAAGTGGTTTTTACATGTTTAACAAAATATGGATTAAAATAAACACACAAACTCTCATTTACACTTACGCACAATTACCTAAGTGCTTTTTCACGTATGACAAAATATGGCTTAAACATAAACAAATATAAACACACAATCTCTCATTTACGCATAAAAACAATTACCTAAGTGTTTGTTTACACATTTGACAAAATATGCATTAAATATAAACAAATATAAACACACAATCTCTCATTTAAATAAAACTCGAGATTTTAAAAACGTATAGAGAAATGTATGGCTAAATCGAGAAAAGTACAACCGAGAAATGAATGGTATTATTGAGATCGAGACGATCTTGAGTTATTTCTCATTACAGCTCGAGAATTTCGAGATCTTGCTCACCACCCTTAGTTAAATATATTATTGGACTTTGATTGATTTCTTCTTGCTAATTTTGTGTGGCATGTATTTAGTTATAATGTTATCTTGGTTGGTTTATCTGTGAGTCCTAACTTGGTACCTAACTGACTCAGTCCCAGACATAAAACGATGCCACAAAAGT
Source organism: Philaenus spumarius (assembly GCA_018207615.1). NCBI lineage: Eukaryota > Metazoa > Arthropoda > Insecta > Hemiptera > Aphrophoridae > Philaenus > Philaenus spumarius. The sequence continues at coordinate 23,256 of JAGFPH010011565.1, read as the reverse complement.
ACAATTTGTGGTAATTTTATACAATGCCAACATCAAAACGTAATTTAACAGTGAAAGTCTGCAGAAGAAATAGATGCACAAATAGTTTTTAAAAAATGAAATAATTGTGATAAAACATAATAAAAAACACAACAGCGAAAGAATTAGAAAAAGCAACACCCAAATACTAGAGTTAAAACAACTTAAAATACAACAGAGAAGTTCTGTGAAAACAATCAAGATAAAATGAGTACTAATTTTATGAAATTCTGGGGAAAAAGTTATAAAATCTGGTGAAAGTATAAATTAAATGTCACAAAATAATACAAGACTGACACAAAAAATTGTAAATCGTAAAATATAAATTCTGGGAATTGTTGCATAAGCAAAGGCTTAGTATTAGTATTAGCTTTTGTAATGGTACCAAAATTCGATTGATAGACTAAACAGAAGATACATCATATCAGGGATCATTTCATTAACCATCAATCCCTGATAGCACTAATAAAAAATACTCATAGCCCATTGATTACCTTCACATTCCATTTCAAACATTAATATAAAATCATTCACCATGTTGGTAAACCCATACGGTATAGTATTAAGTTTATTTAGGACAATATAACAACAAAATAAAAATTATTTACAAGGTTGAGAAATGAGAAGAAGAAAATTGTTAGAAGAAGGAGGAAGAAGAAGGTGATTTTGCATAGTAAGGAGTTTTATGGCAGCAACTTGAGTAACATAGTCCAGTGTGTGCACAGCTCTAATTGAATTTGAATAAGTGTTAGAATAAACTATATATAAAAGTTACCACCAGAAAAAAATATAAATTGAACAGTTTGAATATTGAGTACATAATGTATTAAACCTACATCCCGTCCATTTGGTGAGTTTATTCCAGTTCACATCCTTCTTCACACCAGACCTCCATATTTTCCTCACATTGAAGCGTCTAAACTATCAACTAATTGAGACATCGTTTCTTCAACCATACAACCCTTCAGGAATTTTAATTAAAAATCTATTTTAATCTTAAGCTCAAAATTGTAAACCATTTCATTCACGTCACAAGTTAGCATCAATCATCTTTCATTAGCATAAACCTAGATTAAGTGTTCATTTTGTTAATAGTTATTAAATATTTATTTGTTCTTGTTAAATATAACTAAACTAAAAAAAAACTCACAACCAGCTAGCCGGCAACCCAATTGTAAACACAAACCGAGATTTGTTAAAGTCAATAAATAATTTATAAATCCATTTCATAGCGTCTCTGTTTATTTTATATTCGACGATAAACGCGGAAGGATACAATGTACACAACACTTAACATTATACTTTATTATTATTATTATTATTATTATTCTCATTATTATTAGGAAACAATGTAAAACTTATAAGTCCCAAGAAGAAAACCTAAAGTAGAAGCTATTTTATATATTAGAAGCTTGATGGTTATATATTCTCTTGCCTGACCTAAAAACAAGGCTAGTGGTTTTGGGACACACACAGTGACGGCCGAAGGCTCTGCTCATAGATAGGCTAATGCTTTTGGGGAGATCTTTATTTTGAAAGAACACGATTGCAAGGTGAGCCAATATATTATATAATCATTCACTAAGATTACATTAACATGATAATTTGGAGGTGCACCCAACTAACTTATATATTATTGTGTTTGATAATTCCGATGCTTAGAGTGCTCTCTGTCTTGGGATTTAATTAGTTGGATATGATTAGGATTAATAAAATTGTAGAGGTCGATTATTGTATGTTTAAATTATAATAATAACTAGGCCTAATTGGACTTTGATTTAATGTGCTCATATAATATATATGTAGGAAAAATTGTGATTAGAAGTTTAAAGATTAAGTAATTAAATAATTAAAATACCATTAGCCATGATCGAATGCTGTAGCTTAATTTATAAAACCCTTTTCATTCATTTTTAACCTTAACAGAATGTAATATCAGGGTTTTACTGTAGCTGTTTAAATGATTTCACAATTTAGTTTAACATTTGATTTTGAAGATTTTTTTTTCAAAAGTATATACAATTGTACAGAAAAAAATTTAATTTATTTACTAGCAGTAATTAATAACACATAAGAAAGTAAAAGAATAATAGTTAATCGGTTACGGTGGAAAACTCTATATGAAAAACAGCTACTCACATGGTTCGACTTACGAGGAGCCCGAACTAAAATTGGCGAGCGAGGTCGAACAGGTTTGTTTATAACTAGATTACTTCCATTTGATTCTTGATCTTCCTCCAGGCAAAATATCATATCTGCTTCATCTATAATAAAATGATATGATTAATTAAATTAACTATTTATTAATAACTTGTAACTGTGTTTAGTCTAACAATGAGTGTGTAATAATATTTACAATTTAAAGCAATCACAATCACAGCTTGATGAAAGATTTAATTTCTTAATTATAAATCTATTTAAGTTTATTATTATCACTTAATAATTAACAAATTAGAATCGACATCATTAATGTAAGAATAATAATAAATCATATTCGTACTATAACACAGGATTGCTCAAACATCATTGAAACTTAGTCTTGATTGATGATTTTGGAAATGCCTGTAAAAACGGATCTTGCTTACCGCACATTGCAAAAAAATCCAGTAGCGTTTACACCGACTAACAAGGAAATACTCATTTATAATAAAAACATCCACTGAACTGGAAGCGTATTTACTAAGCGTGTGCAAAATTGGATTCTTGAATTCGAGAATAAAACGAGATGTTGTTTAGTAGAAATTATCGAGATTAAGAAAAAGACGAGAGCTGATACCTTTTTTCATCATTGAAAGGAATATAATGTATACAGGGATAAGTTAATTACTAATAAGTTATAAAGTTAACCTTTTTTCGATTTGAAAGACTAAGTTTATGAAAGACATTACAAATATAATGTATATATCATAGATATGTACATTAACATTTAACTATTGATCAATAACCCTTACACTACATATGCAACATATTAATTTTTATACAATTACTTGTGAACCCGGCAATAGTATTGCTTGATTTAATGTTAAGGGTAGTTTTCCATTTCATCCCTTTGACTTAAGTAATCGAATTGCAATATTTTTTTGGTACGGTATATCATTTAACCCTAGAACTGGCATCGTTAAAGCTAAAATTGAAAAGACCGTTTATAGCGTTTTGCTAGCATATTTTAAAAAATTTGCCAAAAATAGTAAATGAACTCCAATCCAAAAGTGTTCAACAGCTTTTTTGTAGAAGAAAATTCAAAGAATTCAAATATGCCACCAAAAATGAGTTTCTTTTGAAATCGTAAAAGTTATTAGCTCAAGAAACAAAAAATGTTCATTAACGAAAGAAAAAGTTCAACTTTAGGCCTACATAACAAGTAGTAAACATTTTTTGTAAGTGTAAAAAGGTTTTGTAATTTAGTTCTTAATAGAACTGTATAAAAACATTTATCAATTTCAAATTTCTTATTTTCAAAAAAACCTGTTTTATGTTCCAAATACACGACTGCTAACAAATCTAGGCTTAGATTGAAACGTAATTTACTAATATATGCTTTGCCCAGAAATGAAATATTATTATAACAAAGTGTAGAGGATAAATCAAAGAAACGAAAGGTATACTTGTCTTTTCTTAGTTCACAAAAGTGTTTGAGTTATCTTTATTTGAATAACAAAATGACATCAATCTAATGGAACTTCGCCTACAAGATAAGACGGGTCATTTGAATTGTGTGGGAACGGGACGCTCTAGGCGGTCTCGTCAGATATGTACATTCTACTGCTGTCTAGACAAACAAAAAACTGGTTTATTCTAGTTTAATTCCCACCGTTAGAAAGATGAAACTGTTCTCTACAAAATGGTGTAAAGAAATCTATCAACACATATGATATAGTAGGCGTCATCTCGGTTGACAAATGGGCTGTTTCACTGGTTGAAAAACTGCCCAATCGCAAGGTTTACAGAAATCTTTTGAATAAATCCTGTAAAATAGTGACATCTGATTGGAAGGCACCCTTAGAAAGATAAAATCTTGATGAATCCAATGGTAGCTTTATAATTTCGATATAAATACTTCTGTAGGTGGGCTTGAACGTTGAAGAAGTGGGAAATAACAGTACAATTGTATGCACATTCGCGCACGGAAAGAGCTGTAGACCGATGTGCATATTTTAAAACGATGATTACGTACGTAAATATAAGTTTTACGAAAAAGTTGTAAATACATCAATTAAAATTTAATTCATTTCCTTTCCAATGGTGCCAGTTTTATTACGATTGGATGATTTTAAGTGGATTAAATTATCAATTATGCCAATATATGCAAATTCTTGCTAAGGTTCGAGCGGGTTGCATTTGCACCCGAGAGACTGCAGTCTGTCACTTTGAGGGTTAAGAATAATAATAAATAATTTTAGCTTTTAGTTTGTAGGTATTTAGTACAATTTATTTTTATTGTATCCTACTCCATTTAAATCTTTTTGTTTGTAGTGATCATGTTCTCTAAAAATCCTAGTACAAATATGTGTAAATTGTGAAATTTTAGTAAAATTAGAAGAGTAGTTTTTCAGAATATAGAAAAAGTAAGTAGATTATTATTTAATTTTATGGATTATTATTCAATTTCATCCCTTTGGAAATTGCAAATAGTTTTTTATACACCTTAAAAATAATATTAGATAATTTTAGTTTTATAGCTTGTAGGAAGTTAGTTTAATTTATATTTATTGTATAGGGGTAGCAACCCCATTTCAACCCCTTCGACTCTAGTAACTTTAACGTATAAACACTCCTGGCATTGATATGGAAAAACTGTGAAATTTTTAATGAAATCGGTCGAATAGTTTTTGAGTCTATATGGGACAAAGAAAAATTCATTTTTATAAATAGAGATATCTACTTTCACTTAAGTAATTAACAGCCATTATTTATTTTACTAAACACCCAAGGTTATATAAAACTCAATCTCTACACGTTTGATATGGTAATATATTGCCATAGCCTAATCACTTCCCTGTTAAAAACTTCTTTTGTTCTATTGTAAAATTTTAAGTTTTATAAAAAGACTAAAAATAAAACTCGAGATTTTAAAAACATACCGAGAAATTTATGGGTGAATAGAGAAAAGTACAACTGAGAAATGAAATTTACTCTTGACAACGAGATCAAGACGATATTGAGTTATTTGTCATTACTGCTCTTGAGTTTCGAGATCTTGTACACCCCTAATATTTACACAACAAAACGTTTGTTATGACCGTCTAATGAAAATTAAAGACGACTAATTGATAAAGCTTTCAGTGACCACAAAAAGTCTTGGAAGAACTTCAATGTTTGGCGAAACCACTCCACACAGTGAACATGTAACTCTCTGCTGTGTGGTACTGCAAATGGCAGCCTGGGTTATTGAGGATGACTAACAGACTTTTAAATATATATGTGCCATTAAAACTATAGTTTCAACTGTTATGTTCGTTTGACTATTTATTTTGGAAATTTGCACCTGCAAGTACTTGTGTTATGTATATTGAAACCTAGTTTATCCAAAATTGATGGGACCAGACCATTTCCGCATAAACAAAATTTTGGATAAACTGATTTTGGTGTTTTTTACCATTATTTGGCCTAAATTACTATGTTATTACTGTACATTTACTGCATCGTTCTGTATTTCTTACAAAACAATATGTTATAATTATGACGGTAAATCAAGGGGAGTTGTGGTGACGAGTTCAATTACTGTATATCAAAATATTTACAGTATTAAAAAAATATTTTTCAAAATTTTGTCTGGATAAACCAAATTTTTGGATAAACGAATTTCAAATAAACAAGGTTTTAGTGTATAATCAACCTTAAAAGTAATTAAGAAATTAACAAATCATAATTAACAAGTGAATGTTTTTTAAAATTAATAAAAAGTGATCACGCATATTAGGCAAAGAATGTGTGATGTCACAGTTCACATAAACAAAGTTGTAATAGCTTAAGCTATAGGTGCACTGGCTGATATCAGAGCTTAACAATCTATGAGTGGCCACAACTGTGTATTTTTAACGATCTGTTTTTTAACTTTTCTTTGGTATAGAATCGCACTGCCATACGTTGCAAAATGGTGGAAGAGAACGTTTGGCTAACTGCTTGATATGTCGTAGCTTATACTTTTAGAAATAGAAGAATAGTATTTTAAAAACATTTTTTTAAATAGATCTTAAAAAACAAAATATTGCAACATTATTTAAAAAAGGGAACAATTACTTTTGAAAAGCTTACTCTTAGTTATTTGTAAACCTTTACAAATGATACTTCACAAGAATGTCAAAAAATATTGATTTTTGTAACTGCCAAACTTAGGCCACCAAAAATTCATAGTAATATTTTGAGTTTTAAGTGGGACAGCGTTCTTTATAATTATCTCAAACGTAATTGTGAAATATTTACTCATTCCAGAGAAAATTTATTGTAAGTTAATTTTTTTTCCTTTATAGGTACGGAATGCTAAAAAATGAACCCCAACACAAAAATTTGTAAACCCAATGGGTAGAAATTAGTTGACTCAATAGAAATATGAAATAAAATGTTTAAACAAATTATTATATAATAAAGAATAGAATTCTCTTTTGAATAGCACCTACCTAACCAGTAATTATTTTATATGTATCCAAAGTATAAAAGTAATAAAATGTGTGCAGAGTAGAACCAAATGTATTTTGTTATGTTCTAGGTTAGGAGTCGGCAAGTAATTTTAGGTGGGGTCCGGATATTTTGGAAATGTTTTATCGAGGTCCAGAAAAAATTTATTTACTAATTTTTTATTTTAATTTTCACTTATAAAATAATATGAAATACAATAGATAGACATATTTGTATTCAATAATCAATGGGATAGAAATATTTGCGGTTTTGAAATTTAGGTTCACGTGGGGCTTGTGTGAAGAGTGTCTTCAAGGTGGGCGCCCGTTAATCTTAAGCGATATTGGTTCTTAAAAAAAAATAATTTTTGAAAATTAAGTTTCACTAACATATTATGTGGAGCCAAACATAGTAATCAGATAAAATGACTTATTTTTGGAATTTTAATATTTTTCTGGGACATGTTTGCTCCAAAATTCTTTGGTGGATGCAGTTTTATGTATTTGCTAAGAAATGTCTTCTTGCAAGTCTCGAATAAATCTTCTCCGTGAGTCTTGCCTTTAAACGGCAATTCATCCCTAAATGCTTTACTTTCAACATCCAAAAATCACACGAAAGTAGAGAACATTTGTTCTTCATCAACAAAGTCACATGATTCATCAAGTGCTATGGCGTAGAAAGGTGCCTTACAGAAGTTCCAGCAAACTGCTTTTATTATCACCAGCCAAAATTTCGGTTCTTCTTGTAATGCTTCTTGCTGACAATGGAATACCTTAAATTGCGACAACAACATAACTTTTCTCTTCAAAAAGTGGCACGGTCACTTCAAACATACATTTTCTATCATCTCAGAGTCTGAAAATGGCTTTTGGCCTTCATTAAGCATCCAACCCACGCACAACGCTACTTTTACAGATTTTTTCTGGATGCTCATAGAGGAAACTAGTAAGGCCATGCGTTTTTTTGTAAGAAGCTAGGAAGTGCCTGGAGTTTTTCTTGACAAGTCCAGAGGAAAATTTGTATGGAATTGCTGATGAGTTGTTTCGTACTGTTGCTTTCAACTGACACTTTTAACAAGAGCGACAGTTTTGTTGCATATGAGGCAAACTGAAACAGCTCCAGGCCTATCAGGCAACATTAAACAATATTGTTCAGTCCACTCATTCAAAAACTTCCTATTTTCACTATCAACTTTACGCTTTTAAGGATGCATAAAAAAACATATAAGCCTCGGCAATAACAAAACAAATTAATAAAAGCTCCAAACGAGATCGCAAGAACTAATGACGATAAACTTTGTCTATTTTATTTTGATTCTTTCCTTATAAAAATGCCACCGCCCGGCACAAAGCCCGTGCCAACGCACCACGAAAGAGCCGCTTCCATGTGAAAGTGTATGCCGAAGCACCACTAAGGAGCTACTTCCATGTTAAAGGTAGCCGCCGCCAAGTACACTCGCCCAAAAGATAAAATTGTCATTTCACATCAAAGTTTCATAAAGTGATGTTAAGCTTTCATTCAAGTTATGAGCACAAAAATTGTGTTAAAATGAATATGCCTGCTCCAATTAAAAGAGGCTTCAGAGGTTGACAGAGTCAATTTATAAAATGTTCTATTTCATTAAATAAAATTTGTGTGTTGCCTTCGGGTGTAGAGCACTTTTATATCGATCGACAAAATATGCTGTGCCGGCCGGCCAGCTTGCTCCCTTTTGCCCTGACTCTCCTCGCATTTAATCTACCTACTGACTCTTAAGAACTCAAATCAGTCATTTAATTACTTGTAAAATTCTAGAAAAAATAAAAAGTGTGGCGCTCAAACATAGAAAAATATTGTTAAAATAATTTATTTGAGTAATTTATACTTTCAAACATTTTTTGGGGGTCTTGTTTTGACATTCCACAGTCCGGACTTGGACCGCAGTCTGCCATTTGTTGACCATTGTTCTAGGTCATCGGAGATCGACCACATCACGTTTGTCTGCACGTTGAGTACAGCCGATGTTTTGGGCACTTCACAGATGTCCATTATCAAATTTCAAAATGTTTTATTATAATTAATATATCCGAAAAATTAAACTTTAACATCAACATTATGAACAAAACTGACAGAATAATTATTTATAACATGACAAACACTTTCACAAACATATTTTGTACTAGGGGAGACCCCTGCGTGCTCCGCACGCCAACCCCCAATGGTAACTTATAAAAACATACGTTATGTTTTATTTATAATGCAGTTTAACCCATATGTCTAATTTAGATGGCAGTGAATTAAAATAAACAGTATATACCACAGCTGTGTTAGTTTAATAGCAGACAAATGTTTTGATTTTTACGTCTTTTTCACTCCATAAGATTAACATTGCATTTTTTTGGGTGCCCGTGGGTCAAAGCCCTAGAGGAAATACAAAAAACTAAGACATAGGTGCAAAACTACATTACCTAAGGAACATTTCCTGAAAATTTCATGGCTTAACTCTCTATAATTTGTCCGTACGGCGACCCACACACACACACACAGATTCTCAGTTTTATTTATAAGGATAATACAACAAACTATCAATACCTTCTTGACAATATTTTAATTTACAACGAAGGTTGCTATAATGCGACTGAGGCTGTTCTTACCTCTTCTTACCTCCGAAATCTGTTTTTTACCTCTTCAATAAACATGCACATACATGGTGCCTCGTATGTTACTACAAATGCCTTTTAGATTGTCTGCATTTCTTCGCTAATAGTTCTTTATGGAATGTGCAACCTATCTCAATTCTTTTTTTTACTTGCCAACAAATATCTATTTTTTTAATAAATACCGTAATACAAATATTGATTATAATAATTATAAGTAATGAGCTGTAAATTATAAGTTGTATTATATATATTTTTTTTAAATATATTTTTGTCATTATTATTATCACATCAAGTATTATTTTATTTTATCAATATAATTTTCAAATTTGTTTTTCAAGATTTATTTATGTCTTCTTATTTATAAAATCACATTCTCTACAAACTTACCTGATTTTTTCCCAAAATCCTTACTTCCTGGTTGAACAATGACCTTTCTCCTCAAAGGTCTACTCTTGTCAACTTCTCCAAGTCCTAAAGCCATGCCTGCAACATTTAAATTTATGTTATCCATTTCAACTTGTACAACATTTAAATATTGTTTATTCTAAAGTTCTTGATAATTCTAAACAAAAAGAATAGAAACAAACAAGCTGTAACCTAAATTATTAAAAATTACATATCTACAAGTTACAAAATACTATAATACTACAACTTTATTCAGCATTATTACTTACCAACGAGTGAAATTTGAACTTCATCAGGCTCGGGGAGTTCCACTCGGAATCGAATATTTCCTATTGCACATGGTGTCATTCTTCTTAATTTAAAATAGACACCCTGCAAATATAATATACAGTAAAGTCAAACTTCCTATTAATACAAATATTAATAATTCTTGAGCCTCAACGAATACTCATAAAATATCAAGCTACAAAAAAGCTCATGGGTATTTTGCAAAATATATGACCAAATAAAACATTAAAATTATTATTATACAGTAAACTCTCGATTATCCGCGGGCGGTTTATCCGCTTTGCGAATTATCTGCGGCGTCCACGGTAAAAAATTGTACAATGAAAAAATACACAAAAACTAGTTTTTAAATTGAAAAATTACGTTGGAATTGAGTTTCCTAAATATAGTACAGTACTGTAACATATTAAAAGTTATCATAAATAATAGAATAATAAACTACTATAGCGTATAGTACAGTATACAGTACAGTAAATAAGCCCAAATACAAAAGCCCGGCGACAGGTGGTGCAACTTGTTTTTTTAGTGAGCGTGCACTTGCTAGTGAGTCATCCACGGTCATTGCCACCTGCCTGTTCTCCGTTGACACCCCTACTTCCCCCCCCTTCCGACCCTTCCGCAGCTTACCTAACACATCAGTTTAACGCAATCGTTCAAACTGTTTGAATCATTCGTGAAGTGTAATGTTAGAGTGTGAGTTTTTAGTGTTGTGCGTTTTGTGTGAAGCTAAGCTGTTAATTTTTTAAAATGGCAGATAAAAGGAAGAAAGTGGTTTTGTCAACTCAAAATAAATTAGAATTAATAAAATCAATTGAAAATGGTGCATCTGCAAGAAAGAAACGAGCTGCAGGACACAAGTCAAGTAAGGAGTCGATAACGATTATGTCATGCAGTAATGCATCAGGATCACACAAATTAAAGCTAGTAGTGATAGGAAAGTCCAAAAAACCAAGATCTTTCAAAGGAACAAGGGCCGAAAACCTTCCAGTCCACTACTACAAACAAAGAAAAGGCAAACAAATATTTAAAGACTGGTTCGAAAAAAAGTTTGTTCCATAAATTAAAGATCACCTTAAATCTCAAAACCTACCCCAAAAATCTGTGCTTCTTCTTGATAACGCCCCGTCCCACCCCGGGGAAAGTGTGTTAAAATCGGAAGACGGAAACTTTGTTGTTAAGTTTTTGCCTCCTAACGTCACAGCTCTTATACAACCTATGGATCAAGGCGTGATTGCTTCAATGAAGAAAAACTATAGAACCAGTTTGCTGAAAAAAAGGATTGAAAAAGGGGAAGACGTTCTTCAAAGACTACACAGTTCTTGACAGCATTTATAACATTAACAATGCTTGGGGGTGTGTGAAGCAATCTACTTTAGTGAAGTCCTGGCGAAAGATTTTACCAACTGTGGAAATTGGTCAAGAGGGGGACGAAGATGAACATGATGTGCATCTTAGTATTTTAGCTAAGTCTGTTGATGGAGGTGTTAATGTGGATGAAGGTAACATCGTTGAGTGGATAAACTGTGACGCTAATGATCCGGGCTTTGAACACTTAACAGATGAACAAATCGTGGAAGGAGCACAAGGTTTCGGAAGAAAGTGAGGTGGATGAAGAGGAAGATCGGGTGCAAAAGCAAGTAAGCCATGACATAGCACTTGGGCACGTTGACGGACTCATTCAATATCTCGAGGAACAAGACGATTCATCGCTTTGTGACAAAATGGTGTTAAAGAAACTTCAGTCACAGATAAAGAAGAAGTGCTTTAAAGTGAAGAAACAAAAACGGTTGACCGATTTTTTTGTAAAACACTAAACAAAAAGTTCTGTAAATATAATAATGTACACAACAAGTGTTAGTTTTTTTTACGTAGTTTCTTTTATGTACAATACACTGGTTTAAAGCATTTTTGTGTTGTTTTTTAGTACCTTTGGCTATGTTTAGCCGCTATCGGCAATCTTGCGGATTATCCGCGGTATCCGCGCCTGTCAATTCCGCGGATAATCTGGAGTTTACTGTACTTGTATTTCGTGTATTGTAAACTTAATTTGAAAACATCAAAATTGATGATGGAAGAAAAAGATTTAAATATTAAGGAGTTTGAAACACAAGAGAACAAAGTTCACAATATTTTACAAAATTTCTTTTGATAAATCTCATTGAAGTTGGAAGAAAAATACAAGCAGAAACATAGAAATGTTATACATTGTTAAAAAGAGTAAGAAACAACAAATCTAAAAAATTTTAATGGCGTTTCTATTGGGGAATTCAATAGAAAGTTTTCAAGTTCCAATCATTCAAAACTAGTGAAGAATTCATCCAGTCAAGAGTAAACAAGGTTCTGTCGAATGAGATATTTTTGGCAATTGTGTTCTATTCATAATTTTCTCAATTAAAAAAGAACTGACAAAAGTTAAAAAAGGGACTTTATTTTCTAAATTATTACTCATTTATTTATTTAGTAAAAATGCATTAAATTTAGACTGTTTATTATGAAGCTGAATAGATTATCCTGATCAATTTCCTTCCCTTCCCGCTACTAGAAAAGCTTGCTTTTTCATCTGGTTGGTGTGATTTGCAGAATTTCTATAAATGTAAACATTGACCCGTTTTTCCCAGTGAACGAGAACAAAGAACAGAATCTTTAAAAAGATCAGAACGTTGAATCAGTAGCACTTAGAGATGCCAAACATTTTATATGAGTGGTTCGCAATAAAATATAGCATTACCAATGTTCAGCATTGCTGTTGAGGCTAGAAATTCAGATTATGTCAATCTACTACAAATAAATTAGCGATCCCAGACAATGAATCATGAATTTTTGGTAGACTTTCATTTTCATCTCTTTTTATTTAATTCTTGCATTTGGTGACTGGTGGACACCCTGAAAATACATTAGTTACTTTAAAATAATTAATTTTCATTTCTTCAGTTACGATGAATTCTTCCTATAAACGTTTAAAGCTAAAACCAAAGTACACACATAGTCTCCAAATTTTAAAACTAACTTGTAAATAATCCTACAGTAGATTATGTAAATGTACTAAGACTTAAGAACATTAAATGAAAAAAAAATTAAAGACTTTATACCTCTTTACCTGCAAAAGTCGATGAAAGTTCTTATTGAGAGAAGACATTTGAACAGTCGGTGGGATTCTCGATCTCCAAACTTGAGTAAACATCTGTAAGTTTTTAACTACTTCTAAGTCTTCAAGTCCTGGAATATGTTCTGAAGCCATGACATGGAATCCATCAGGTGGATGTGGATCTATTAACTGCGATATTACATTCGCATCTTCGGCATCATCAACCTAAACAAACAATGTAATATTATACCGTTAAACAAGTTTTCCCGTACTGATATTAAACAATAATTTTTGTTCCGTTAATTAGAAATTATTATCATGTGAAGTGATGAAAATTAAAGTTAGTTTTTTCTTCAATATTTAAAAGAAAAAACAGGTAACTGCAAGACAAAAATGTGGCAAGTGGGTTTCGAATCTATTTAAAATTTTCACTTGTGCACAAATAGGCGATACAATTATAAAATATCGTCGCTTAGCAACCCCCTAACAGACATTTTTAAGAAAATTAACTTTTTGTTCCAATGCATTCTAGGTTGTAATGGCCATAAAACTAATGCAATACCAGCAACACGGTATTAACAAGAAGGGCTGCTTCAAGTTATATGTGCCATTAAACAATGTAATGCTTACTTTGCCCATACCGAAAATTTACTTTTGGCGATGGTCATTGATGATAATAAACCAGATTCGAGAGCTTGGTTACAGAAGAATCTAGAAGGCAAGGCAAGCAACTTTTGAAGATGATCTTATTAGACCTTTAAGCAACCAATGCTAAACTTTAAAGCTATTGACTACACTGAAGTTATACAATGGGACACTTGTAATCTGACTCCACCACCTTTGTTTCAAGCACTGAATTATGAAGAAATAAACAGAGACTTTAAGCCTGTTATGGATATCAAAAAATTCCCATGTCATACGCAAGCCGTCAGAAGATGTATTAAGCTAGTGACAGAAGCTTCCAATAAAGTCTGTGGGCACAGAGCTACGTTATTGTCAAGAACAGTCATGCCTGCCTTTTCGCACAAATCAGAATATAAAGTACTAGTGATAGACAAAACTAATAACGATTTAAACAAAGGAGTGAAAAGGTGTAGGGAACAAACTTTAAACATTTGTAAACGTTTTAAAATTGTAAATAACACATCCAAATCATTGGGTGGTTAGTTAGGTAGGGTGTGGTAGGGGTGGAACTCGAAGTGCAGGCACGTCCCAGTGTTGAGTTCTGGGTTGTTTTATAAATAAAAATGAGTAATTTGAAAAATACTGCAAATTTAATTAATGAGACTCACTTTTATTCAGCTCAGCAAGGAACAAAAAAAAATAAAGATAATAATAGTTCTAAGCATTATCTCTTTTAGGTAGAGGATTATAAGGGTGGCGTCTCTACTAGACTTATTTATAAATAAATATTGAGCTTGACTTGTGAGAAGATATACTTGATAGAATAAACTTTAAACACAAAATCTCACAACTAATACTTTTATTAACTCCAATGCGTTTCAACAACAAAGTCACCATCTTCAGTGATTGAGCTATAGTTTGACTATTGTAGCTCGTGCATCATGTGATTGCTGAAGTCACGCCTGGGACAAGCATTTCTGTCTGTTCACACAGCGAAAAATAGCCATTCTATTTATAACTCAAAATTGTCTGCTTACTTGGGATATTAGAAATTAAAATATGCATTATTTTTTAAGTTAAAATGTAAGTTGAAAGCATACTTATGAATGTTGGGAAACAGTTATTTGATATTATTGCATTTTAGTGACCTATGTTTTAGTTTGACGTTAAATTGAATGAATTAATATTTGAGTAAAGTCTGTATTTGCGAATAGTAGAATATAAAATCATACTAAGCACCTTCAAACTAAAAAATTGTTTTATTAAAAGTAAAAATCTGTTTTGAAAATTTAACTGCTAATCACTTCTGTAAAAAATTATCAAAAATAAAACAGGCATTACTATTTAACCTCTAAAAAATATGTATTAATTCATATTACCTCTAAAATGCAAGTGTCTTTAGTCCCAGTTGTTAAATCCACATCTGGCAAGTCATCATCTGAATCTTCTGTATCTGAAGTTCTACCTTTCGTACTTGGATCTCCTTCCTGGATAATTAAATACATTTTTTTCTCTTATTTTCTATAAAATTCACTTTATTTTTTACAATTGTGTTTAAGGAAATCACCCCCACATGAGCATAAAACCTGTAAGTGGAAATGGTAGTACAAAATTGTACCTGTTAAATCTTTTAAATCAGCCTATGTATAGTATTATTTTTATCACAAAGAATTGTATAATATAAATATTTTAAATTGCTTGGTTACAAAAGATAAGTTTAAAAACAATATACATGTTTCATTTGATAAACACCATTGATATAGTAACACAAAAACAAATATTTGTTCATGTTTGCCAATTTACTCTAAATTTTATTTTACCAGGATATATTTATTTACTGAGCCATTGTTTGAAGAGATACTCGATTTAGAAAAGGGTTTAGTTGGAAAAAGATAATTTGAACTCATTGTGAAGTTGGAAGACCTGTATGTTGTTCCACCGGTGTGTCAAAATAGAGTTTCAGTAAATTTGAACCATCAGTTGAAATAAGTACGTAAACATTAAAAAAAAGTCCAGGAACAAGATTTTACAGTGGAAAACTAAGCAACATATTTAAGAGAATTACAATCCTAGTTATTTTCTATTGAAATTGTGGAGTGCTTGTTTACAGTGATTGTGAGATGATAGCGAGTTTATTATTTTTGATATCTTATAAAATAATGAGTATCAAATTGAGTAACATTCTTGTCTTTTGATTGATCGCCAATTGTTTGCCTTCTTTGTTTTTAACTTCCTAGAATAGTGAAGTCGTAATCGATCTAAATATTAAAATCAAATTTTTCAAAATATTTATGTTTTGAGGTCACTACAAGTATTTTTAAACTATTTTTTAAAAAGATGTATGAGACGTATGCATGAACATATATAAACAAATTTTCCACCACGAAATGTAACAAATAAAAATGTAATTCTCGTAATTCAGGATAGCTCCAGTCCAAATTACTTGGACACTACTAAAATTAGATGAACATTTTTTCAACACTCTATAAGGAGTTTTTAATAAAGTAAAGATATTACCTGGCTGGTGTTTAATGTTGTTTTCATCAGATAATACTCTCTATTCTTCTTGATTGTGTCTTGCAGTTGTTTTTGTATTTCTGACAGTTTAGCTTCATCTTTCCATGCATTCCCTGCAGTTACTGTAGGTACAGGAGGTATAGGCAAGGCAGCAAGTAGTACAGCAGTACCAGTAGCTAATGCAGCAATCATGCGTTCTCCAAGACATATCTGGGTCTAACATTACAAACACTTAATTACAAATCAAGTCAAGTT
>JAGFPH010011563.1:11132-32263 GCA_018207615.1 Philaenus spumarius | reverse complement strand
ACATCATATTACAAGGGTTTAAGTTCGGTCAAGTCAGGGTTTTAGTTCGGGTGAGATCGGTATAAACAGCTATATAATGCATCTTACATTATATTACAAGGGTTTAAGTTCGGTCAAGTCCGGTAGAAACAGTAATATAATATATTTTACATTATATTGCAAGGGTACAGCGAAGCCTTACGCTCGGTTGGACTCGGGTAAGATCGATAGAAACAGATATATAATGGTTTTTAGTATATGTTAGAACAATATAGATCGACAAGGTTCGAAGAAACTTACTACGTTGCATAACAATCGTTATATGGTCGCACATTATATTATTCTATATTAATATTTACTGTTATGATCTGACCGTTGAACAACATATATGCTTATACACACACCCCAACAAGGTTTAAGATAACTTAAGTTGCCGATGTCTTTTAATATTACCACTCTTAAGTATTTTTTTTTTTTGCACCCTGTATATAGGAGTAAAGTGTTCCATACATACTAACCGGATAAAGATAACTTAAATTGTCGATACCTTTTAATAATACATTCTATTGTTCGTATAAAATAATATCGCTTTTAAGAATTTTGGAACACCCTGTTTATAGGAGTAAAGTGTCCCATACATACTAAATGGGCTGAGATAACTTAAATTGTCGTAAACTTTTAATAATAAGTTATATTGTTTCTATAAATTAAATATTACTGCTTTTAAGAATTTCGGGACACTCTGTATATAGAAGTTAAGTGTTACAAACACACCCTCACACGCACTAACTAGGTTAAGATAACTCCGTTTTATCTTTTAATATTGCATTATATTGTTCGTATAAATTAAATATTACCGCTTTTACGAATTTTGGAGCATCCTGTATATATTGGAGGCTGTGAAAATGGCTGTGATATATCGACAAGATGGCGAACTAGATGGCGACGGATTATAAATTTAGCGCCGTCGTTTAACATTGAGGATACAAGGCCGATTAAATGCCCTACACTCTACTAGGGTGGGGGTGGGGTTGGGGGGTTGGGGTGGGGTAGTCTATTTTACTTTTTAAACACCTTAAATTAATCAATCAGACATTTTTTGAAATTTTGAATTTTTAAAAATTTTAGGGCTGGGGGTGGTGGAAGGGGTGGGGTGGGGGTGGGGGTAAATATATATGTTACGTCCAATACAGCTCTTGAACTTAACCCCGTGCTCAATTTTCAAAATTTTCCCATTTTTCAGAAAATAAACTTTTTCGAAATTTTGGGGGAGGTGCCCCTGACCCTGGAGCACAAAGTTTCATACATACATCACTACACGTTTAACTTTTTAACACATATACGTGAATTTAACAACCCCCACTCCTCCGCTTAAGTCAGCAACGCATCTCAGACGTAGTCCCATAAGAGCCCATGTTACGGCTCAAGGGGGGCCATGTCTACTTATTTGATATATATTAATAGCAATCGGTTATTTGGCACTGTACCTACATTAATGGAAATAAATAATGTCTAGCAACAAAAATAGATTAATATTGTAGGGTACAGACTAATTTGTAACAGTAAAAAAAATCAGTTTGACAGCTTAAGAGGTTTCTTAGGAAAATATACCTTTGTATCAGACAATTTGATTTTCGGTAGCCTAAAGCCAAAAAAGCTGCCAACAAGTCGATCACATTAAACCATTCCAGCACCATTCTGAACAGGTTTTTCTTCGTCCTAGGCCTACATTTTCTTTTATTTAATATTTATATTCTGTTTCCTTTTCCTCTTAATACATTCCAAAGCTGCTTAGTTGCATCTAAAATTCTTTTACTATCAACTTGTTTTAAGCCTATTACACAGATACTTCCTCATCCCCACATACTTTCTATAACACTTGCACTTTATACAGCGCACCACAGATGAATGTAATGATAGCATATAACATTCTAATTATCAATGTTTTTATCCCAACAAAGTTGTTTTAGGGGTTCTGGACCAGATAATGTTGTTAAAGGTCTTACTTGTTTTTGGTTCGTCCGTGCAGTGCTTATTTTTAGCAAATTCGGGTCTCGTAGGACTTGAAAAGTACGTTTTATTTCTAATGGCCACACGCACTGCATGATTATGAGTATGTTACTCACTTGACATACAGTACTTTTGGTATTTGCACCATAACAGTTCTCCTTTGCGGAAGAATTCAAGCACTTTTGAACATGAACAAAAAAAAAAAACAAAAACTCAACCAAATAATTAATAATTATAGTTTAAATTTGTTTATCAGTGTTGTAAAAATGTAATTTTAAACATCTCTTAAGGGAAGTTATGTACACAGTGTATTTAGTAGCTACGGCAAGGAATAAATATAAATATATATTAACTGGGTCCGTTATTTTCAAAATATCGACATAGCCAGCCCATTTAAAAAATTGATATCATTATGATCACAGCTGTTTCAAGCTACAGTATAACCTGAAAGCCCAAAAAATGCAATTTTCCTACCACAATATAAACGTAGATAATTTAACTAAATATTCTGAGATAACATGGATTCTCTTTTTCTTTTTCTAAAACAATAATTTATTGAATTAAATAAAGGAACTATTATGAATGTAGGCCGATTATACAAAGTTAATAAAAGGAATTAGTGCTATTGACTCATTTGAGACCTAAATGAAATTGTCAATTAAATACCTACATTTGATATACGGACAACGAGCCATGAACCCTCAAAGTGGCAGACTGCAGTTTTGACTGCAGTCTCTCAGGGGCAACGCAACCCGCTCGAACAATTGCGAGAATTTGCACAATCGATCATTATATCCACTTAAAATGATTTAATCGTAATAAAACCGGTACCGTTGGAAAGGTAATGAATTAAACTATAATTTTTGTATTTACAACTTTTTTGTAGAACACATATTTACATACGTAATCACTGTTTCAAAATTGTAGTACCTAAATCACCTATGATTCACGCGTCAATGAACGCCGTATACTGTCAAGACTTTGTCTCATTTTCAACGGTCTGTAATTCCTCACAGAAGTTATTTATGAAGAAGATCATTACAGCATTGAATTTAGCAGACGATTCTGTTTCAAACTGTGTCTTCAAATCACATGTTACTCTGAAAACAGCTGTTCTATAGGATATACGGTAAAAGCTTGTAATTGGTCATATATATTTGGCCAATACGCAAGCCTGTTTAGAATCGATTCTTACAGTCTTTTTCGATATATACCTAAAATGTACAATATATGGTTATAAACAGAAATCTTCACAGTTTTTATCTATGTAAAATTCTATACATTTAGATCTCATAGGTTGGTATAACAAAGCTTTACAAATGAACACAATTCATCGAACGCCAGCCGTCTAGTTGACTTCATTTGTTGACATTTGTTTTGTGTTATTTTATGGTTATTACAGTTTATAAAATAGTGTTATATTGTGTTTTAGTTATAAATAAATAAGTGTAGATTGTGTTTGAGTGAAATTAGGCTTATAACGGTGTTGTAATAAAACGGTAAGTTTATAAATAACATAGGCTATAGAAATAAGTTTTAGGTTAAAATGCCGATTTGAGGTTTTTGAATTTTCATTACAAAATGTGAAGTTATTTGAAACTGGGTAGAATGCTATTCGATTCTACATTTCATTCTCGAATTTTTGGTATAAAAAAAACATTGTTTGGTAAAAAATATCTTGGCATAGGCTAGTCACTTGAAATTAGTCAAGATTTGCAGGTTATGTAGTAAAAACGTTCAAAATGTTATTTTGAACTAAAATTTGTGAAATTGAAATATATTTTTACATATTTCTATTTAGAACTAAATTATAAAACTTTTGTGTATTTTGAAAAAAATTACAAAAATGTTTTACTATTTTTTATGTAGGCATAAAGTTCTTTTTTTCCTTCCGTTTCTGAACATTTTTCGCTTTCTAAGCTAACAACTTTTACAATTTCAAAAGAAACTAATTTTTAGTGGCATATTTGAATTCTTTGAAGTTTCTTCTACAAAAAAGCTATGGAACACTTTTGGATTGGGGTTCATTTACTATTTTTGGCGAATTTTTAAAAATATGCTTGCAAAGCGCTATAAACGGGATTTTCAATTTGAGCTTTAACCATGCCAGTTCTAGGGTGAACATTGGTTACCTACCTGGTTGGCGCGGCAGACTCTTAGTCCGCCTCAGACGGGCCATTTTGACATAGGTATTACAATTAGCTCCGCACTGGTTCTGGTTAGTGAAAAAACCAAAGACCAACATTCTGAACATAATTTAATGCCATAAGACTACTTATATAATGATAATTAGAAAGATACTAAACAGATTTGTTAGTTTAGGTTAGCGCCAGATTCAAGCGTAAAGGTTGGACAAATATTCCAGCGGGCATATCCAAATCGAGCCAATCCCTCAGGTCATTTTCGATGGGTCGTAAAATGTCCCCCTTCCACCCAGTCAAGTCGATCCAGCTCCATAAATAAATTGTGTAAGGGTCTGCCATAAATCGTGTAAGGGAATAAAAAAAACCCAGAGGTACTAACCTATACTGTTTAGTCACAGAATGATGCCAATAACAGTATGATTATAATATTTCGTCGTTATTATCACATTATATAATTAGAATTAAAAAAACCAGAGGTACTAACCTTTACTGTTTAGTCACAGAATGTTGCCAATAACAGTATGATTATAATATTTCGTCGTTATTATCACATTATATAATTAGAATAAAAAAAAATCAGAGGTACTAACCTATACTGTTTAGTCACAGAATGTTGCCAATAACAGTATGATTATAATATTTCGTCGTTATTATCACATTATATAATTAGAATTAAAAAAAACCAGAGGTACTAACCTATACTGTTTAGTCACAGAATGTTGGAAACAGTAAATGTTTTCTAAATACGCCTTACTGAAAATATGGAATAGTCTACAAAACTTCTGCTTCAGTGATTTCAAGGGTTGAATAGCTGGCTCGATTTGGATGTGGTCCGAGGGTCACCCTTAAGCCTCTGGCTCCATTTGGATGTTTTTGGGTAGGTGGAGCAGGTAGACTGGCTCGATTTGCCAGAGCCCATTCCAGCTATCAATCAGAAAAGGTCCAGATTCTTTGTCAGCCTTTACGAAATATTTTTTTGGTCCACCTTTCCTTTGAGTGAACCCTGACTCTTTTTTACACATTTTGGGTACTTTTGTACTTTATACAACATAATCTTACAGTAATAAATTTTACTGTTTTTATTACCTAATAAATAAACGAGCACGAGTGTTGTTTAACATAGACTTAGACTTCCAGACGTATATTCTTGTATTGTAGTCAATAATGACAACGAGAATTGATTCATACTCCCGCCATGTATTGTTTTAATAAACAAATGACCGCAAATGTTCTCACATAACCAATAGAGATACATTAGCCACTGAAACACGCAAGATGAACTCTTAGCTAAGACAAGCATTGACATCCGTTTTGTGTAAAATTAAAAATTTGTGGTATTGATATGCTTAATTCAGAAGTTGATTCCATTCGAACAATAACAACATTATTCAGCTATCAAGTACGTAGTAGTAAATATATTGTTAGTCAACAAGAATTAACTCAAACCAAGCGGTCGAACCAACGACAACGTTAGTATAACGCAATCGATTACATAATATGGATATCGTTTTAATATTTGTAATTATTTATTGTTGAAAATGTGAAATTTTCCAAACTCCCTTCTATTAATATCCGGTGAACAAAGGCCTCTGTTTGGGCGCCAATATTAATGGCTCCAACTAACACAGCCTTTACAATACCTCAACTAATCGATAGTCGCGAGTATATCGAGATTTAAGCATTATACACTTCATTTCACACTTCGTAACGCCTTTCCTTACTAGTTATTTTCATAAAATGTTCAATTATTGATTTCAATCTGTAACAATTAGCTGCGAGGATGTGCGCGAGGAAGTAGGGCACACGATGTCGTTAGAAAGGATTCCGGATGATAATTACGTGAAATATTAAAATCTTACTTATGCATTTAAGGAAGGTTTGTATAAAGGCTACTCATTGCCCTGGGGAAAACGCTGACTGTACATTGATCTTAGTACAGTCAGTGATCTTGAGGTGGCGCTAGGAGAAGCTGGATGGACTATGGTGGACATAAAACATATTAAGTCTCAGCGTCTGCTGTCTATCATTACGATTCTTCTACTCTGAGCACCATCCAATACCAAAAGAAGGCATTGTAAGCAATACAATAATTGTTGTATGTTGGCTAGTAGCGCAACATCCGGCTTTAACCGCAAGCCGCGAGATCGTTGAAACATGCATTCATAATCCCGTGTTTCGTATTCTATTTATAAATGAATAATAAAGGAAATAATTTTAAATTATTAAGAAGCCTTTATATTTTTACGTGTAACCTTAAAATATGTTTTGATAATAATCGATTTTCACTTTTAATTAAACCTTTTATTAAAAGTAGTGGCCTTTTATTATACCGATTTTTTTTAGAGGTATAATACAAAAGCTCACCGCCTTTATGAGGTTTCAGAATGTTTTAGTACGAAGTATATGTTTTCGTTGTTCCACGCAAGGTGCAGGGCCGATTTCACTGCTTCATTAGTATTGCTTGCAGTTCCTATAGTACGAACAATAAAATAATATTGAGCCTTACAAAAGTATCAGAACGGCTTTATACATATATATATTTTTTTTTAAACAAAGGCGATGAGAAAGATGCAATTTTACTCCGATCCGATACTGGGGTTTAACCAAGATATCTAATTAAGTATTTGACACCTTTTGACCTCTTGCAGAGATGTCTTGTGAGATGTTGAAGGACAATGTTTAGTGTAAGCTTAGGTCAAGTTTCCATATCAAATTAAAGTTCAATTTCAGTAAAACGATAAGAATTTAGCAGGTGCTACAAAATAACGGCACGTCTACACTGACTATTACAACAGAAAATAGGATATTAAATTCCTAGGATTGGAATAAAACTACATCCTTACATTTAAAATGCTCCTCCAATTTATTATGCACAGGTTCTTGAAATACGTATAAATGTACCAAATTCTTAAACAGATAAAGTTCTATGACCTGTGTAAAATTGCATCAATTAGCATGTCTACATTGGGGAACAATATCAAGCCTTTCTAATGTTTTTTTAAAGTCCCTGTAGAATATGATCTTTATAAATTCGTGTATAGTGAGTTTTATAAAGATCCAAATATTAAAAAGAAATTAATATCGTTAGGGTAATCCCATATCCGTATAACTGATGGTGAATTACTTAAAATAAGTCAATTTCACCAAGCCTGCAATTTTAAAATACAAATAAAACTTCTTTTCCTCGTAGTCTTTGTTTAAATGATCTCTCCACTTTACTACAAACTACAATAACAAATAACTAATCAGTAGGCCTAAAAGCAGTAACTAACTTTACTGGCGTAATCTATAGTCATAAATTCCAAAAAGAGAAAAGGTGCCAAACCAGCTAAACGAGTGGGTTGTGGAAATGAACGAAATGAATCGATTCTTTATTCGGTTCTTTAAACTGAGTTAGTTCAATTCCACAAAAAGAGTCGATCTACCCATTTCCACATCTGACTGTACTGTAGGTATTTTTCTTACGAGAGTTTTGAAGAAAACACTTATTACAATAACTACTAAATCTCGTTACAACATCAGTGGGCGCAGTAACAAAAGACATGTTTGCTTAAATATGGGTCATATATAGACTACTATCAGTAGATATATATTTTATCTAGCGAGGGGTATCTTTATCAATATACATAGGCGGTATTGTCTTTACTGACTGACATAGAATCAACGTAGAATAAAAACTACGTAAGATGAAAAATATAATATAAAGACGCACACCATGAATGAATTTAGCAAAATTTTGTTCTAATATATATAACCGGTTTTGTCCTGATAGACTGACTGACATAGAATCAACGTAGAATAAAAACTACGTAAGATAAAAATTACGAAAATTTGAAGCTATATTTTATTGAATTCATAGACCAACACTGAGAACGGAATTTGCTAAATTTGAGTTGTAAAGCTTAAAAATAGTGAACACTCGGGGGTTCACTCGTAGCCCTATAAACAGATAAAATAGCAGATTCAGATCAAAAGTGTAGCAACACATGTTTGTTGAATGCATTTACATTCATTGCCTTAGCAATCAACTTAGCAAATTTAGAATCAATTTATTATTCAACAGCTTTTCTAGGTTAGATTAACAAAATAAAAGCTAACGCAAAGGAAAATCAACTGAAAAGGATTACTTTATTTTAATTCAAACATCTGTTGTTGAATATTATAAATATAACAGCTGATTTGGATAAAAAACTTAACATACTTTTTGGTTAGTCATATACTGAATCAAAATACTTTTTACTGAAAGCATTTACATTTATTACCATAGCAACCAAATTGGCAAATTTATAATCAGGTAATTATTCTTCGAAATTAACAGTTTTTTTTAGATTAAGTAAAAACAAACACAAACAAAAATCAACTTAAAAAGCTTAATATATTATAAATTAAACATTTGGTGTTACACATTATGTTTCCTTAGATTGGAAATATACATATTTGTATGAAATGTTAGGCCTATTATTTAAATATTAATGGTGAAATTACAAGGCATGCCGTAATTCGAATTATTGGGAATGGGGCGTGTCTATTTCGATCTCTGTCTTATATTTTGTATATGTCACCACTACCGACATCCTACTTATTCTATCCTAATGAATTGTTATTTCCGTGAAAATATCAGAGTATACAATAATCTGTTTGCATTGACTTCACCATGAGTCGCCACGGAGGTTGGAGTGCTTGAAGTGCAAAGTGAGCAGGGACGTAGCCCCTACTATAAAATATAGTCTTTTAAATACACATGAATATTTTTAATCTATTCTGGATATTGAACCTGATTTAATGTAATTATATTATACATACATTAATTGTTGATCAAATATTAGTGATACTCGTAAATTTACATCTGTGTTGAGGAAGTTGAATTTGCACGAATTTATTGGTGTTGTTGAAGGTGGGGTTTAGCATTAACGAAATCTTAAGTTTGATAGGAAAATAAAAATTTCGTTGATTCATTATTTTTTTAATGTTATTCCTTAAAATTGTTTTCTTTAGTAAAGTTTTCATTGATGGCGTCACCAGGACGCATCGTAAAGGCCACCCATGACCAGGAAACGGACAGGTGAAGTGAAGGTGGGCCGCTAAATGCCACTACTGTACCCAATATCTGCATACAATACAAGTGATTACACGCTACGTCCAAATAATTGTTTACCCACCTGCTTAGAGAACAGCTGCTTATTCACAAACCACAATTGATTTAGATTTTTTCTTTTTCACTTTCATGGATTTAAGTTGATTGTTACAATGAAAACTTTCACTTTTAGCTTTCCCAAATCAGCGTTAAACATTGGGTCATTGCTGTTTGATTTTGTGTGTTATTGAAATATTTAAAATGGAAAATTGTTATCTGGTGATATTTAATAATGACGACATCGATGTAACCAGAACATGATAAATTAGGTTGTTTGGACTATAGTACAGATTATATATGATTTTCATAGGAATTAATACACAAAAGTGAGATCTTGTGCCAGAGATTCTTTTTATCATAAACATTATGATTAAAAGAAACATTCGGCTAAAGATCTCAACTGGGTGTAGTTCTAACAAACGCCTTATTTTTTTATCATATTACTCGTACAACTATTAGGACATACAAGGTTTTAACGGAATCTTTGAAACCAGTTGTGGGAAAAGGGATTGTATTTTGATCTAAATGAGATATGTGGAGAGAAATAAAAGTATGGAATGGCTACATTTCTCGGTTTCTAATAAACACAAAGTTTGATCTCTCGATAGAAATTAGAAATATGGTTAGATTTAAACAACCTACAATGTTTGGTTTGTTAACCAGGTATGCAGATCTTTATAGAACTACTAAACCCAATAATAGCTTGATCATGAAGTCGGTGTTATTTTTAGATCCCAAATTGTATAATGTGCCATATGATATCAGGTTTGGACTTCCATTGCAGGCAATACAATGTAGACTAAAAAAATTGCTTTTCGCTCTTTCTACTGAATATGTTGAGGGCTTGTTTAGGGTAACTGAATAATAAGTATAAAGTATCGATGTAGATAACCATATCAATGCCTATTGAACTGAGGGGTAAGATTGTCAAGAAGGTAAAGAAACTAGTGCTGCTCGTGGATTTCCCTTCAGAGCCAAGACAAAAACTTTGTGTGTATGAACATTATTTTTAGTATCTGAAACCTATATGTGTTTATGATCTTCCAAATAAAACTACTCGTTAAACTTAGTCCTCCACTGAGCCAAGTAGTGCACCATCTTCCACAGTTTTATACTTATGATGTACGTCTGTTGTTAGTTTGCTTAAATACTTTTGTAAAATTTGAAAAATCTCAGCCGAAGACCATGTAACTAGTCATATCTTGCCAACTTAGATTTTCCAACCACTGTTTGCTTTACCTCCACCACCCTACCGTCCTTTACCAACATAGTCGCCATAGAGCCATAGTCAGTCATTCAAGTAACACGTTTAAAGGTTAATTTAAAGAAATGGAAATAAAATTCTCAGTACTCAAGCAACTGCGCTTTGATTTACTTCCGCTATCACATCCTACAAAGAATAAGAGTGTGCTTAGGACGTACTCACCCAAGAGTTTGGTGACAGCTCCTTGCTGATGACTGAGAAGGTCGTAATGCCGAAACCTTGATAACTCCAACAGCCGCTGTTGTTGTGAAACTAAAGACGCTAAGGGTTGTTGACTGGTTGCTAAGGCGTACAGTTCTCTCAGCGTGGATGTTGGGGTGCCTGCAATCAAATAATATATAATTAATTAACTGTCAAAAAACAAACATACATGTTACGTGTATCACCTATATGCTCCAAAACCTATAGCCAGCTTCCAATGTGTTACTAAGCATAAAAGAAACCTATTACCCTTACGTTATAAGCTCGGATCTAATCATATATTTTCAAGTGGAGTTTTGTCCAAATCGATCTATGTTTCCTTTTTAGGCCTACGTAAATAATTAGCTGTGCACCGTAAAGCGCTAAAAATCCCGTTTTCAGTCAGTTTGTTACTAATAACTCACGAACTAACGTAAACATTACAAATCTGGTTTTGAGGTCTATTTTACATCCATAAGTACATTTTACGTAAATATATAAATGTTTTTTATTTACTTTATCTAAATTAAACATAATATGTGCCAAGTTTAAGGTCTGTAGCTTCAAAGCAAGCGCAAGGAGAATTGTTTATTTTTAAGGGAAGTTTTCCCATTTCACCCCTTAGGCTCTAGTAATCGAAATGCAAATGGTTTTTATTCCTTGTATAACAACTAAAAATAATATGTAACGAATTTCAACTCTCCAGTTTGCAAGATATTAGTGGAATTTACATTTATTTCATGGGGTGGTTACCTCATTTTAACAACTTAGATGGTACTGTGTCTGTCTATGAACCATTTATGGAATAAACGTATAAATTTACCAATTTTCCCTCTCTAGCTTCAATGGTAGTAAAATAATTAATATATGGGTTCAGGGATTGGTAATCCGTTGTTCATAACTTAAACGCAAATAAACAAAATGCGAGAGCTATACTCTGTTATGTATCACATTGTGCCACATTTCACCGCTCTATTCTCATGGGAATTAAAGATGTATTGTTTTAGGTTAGTTACCCCATTTTAACCCTTTAAATGTAAGTAATCGAAATAATGGTTGTGGCTAATCAGTCCCAGCATTAATAAGGATAAACTGTGAAATGGATCGAGTAGTTTTTGAGCCTAAAGCAAACAAACAAACATTGGTTTATGAATACAGTACACATATATTTTGTCTCAGATAACCATCCATCGTAGGCCTAAAATAATTACTTTTTTAACATTTAATTATAATTTACCCCTACGTGCTTAACCCGCCAATCAACGTGCTAACTCAACTTTAAGTTTATTTTTTTTAAACTTACATACAATTTAGTTTAATAATTTGAAGTGTCGTTTGGAAAATGTAGATTTGGCAAAAGTACACAAACTATCGATATTTTCTAAAAAATTGTATCCCAGATAACCATCGTAGGCCTAAATTAGTTCCTTTTTTAGCATTCTATTATCAGCCTACATTCTTTAAATTTCCTTAATTGAACTAAATTAAATCATGTGTTTTAGGTTAAGGCGAAATCAATTCAATGTTGTCTCGGCAGACGGTGTTTTTTAAAACATTTTCCAAGATTTAATTCTGTTGCATTTTTACAATATAGTTTAAAACCAACAGTCGGGTGGGATTACACCTGGCAGCCATTTTTTGTGTGCTTCCAACTGTTAAGATTTTGTTAAATTAGTTGCTTTGATAATAAAGAGTTCTCTTTTTAATAAAATCACCTGACTATATTCCTCCATAAAACATGAGTTCTTAATGATGGTAATTAGTGTAATGTTTTTGCTATGGAAAATTACTTGTATCGTAAAATTTAACAAAAATAATCATTTTTTTAATATTGTTCGCTCGCCTAT
This sequence comes from Philaenus spumarius, assembly GCA_018207615.1. Taxonomy (NCBI): domain Eukaryota; kingdom Metazoa; phylum Arthropoda; class Insecta; order Hemiptera; family Aphrophoridae; genus Philaenus; species Philaenus spumarius. The sequence goes on along the minus strand of JAGFPH010011563.1, from coordinate 19,705 downwards.
TAATAACTTTCTCTTGCTTGACTATAAACTGCCGACTAATTGTCAAAAGAAAAAATAAATGTAATTTTGTGATTAAATGGTTTTTTACTTGATTAAAGTACAAGATCACTTCCACTACATACATATCCCTACATTCAAGTACTAAAAGATCTTTAAAAGCAGTTCATTTACACGATAATACAAGGTGGTAAATTCTTTCGGTTGACTTTATAATCAGATATTCGTTATAATATCATTTGAGTTGATTTGAAACTATTAAATATTTAGACGTCAGAAAGGAAACTGACTACGCATTCTACCCTTCGCCGAGCTCTGAGGAGAGAACAAAAAAAACCCATTGAACAAAAAAAGAGGAACTGAACTCCTGAGTTTGGTGGATTCACGACGGGGGCGCCCCGCAGCGCCGGACGCTCCATTATAACAATCGGAATCCATTTCTTGTACTATTTTGAATAAAAGAGTTGAAATGTTGAATAAAAACACCGGTAAATATAATTGGAAACTGATTCGCAGCGATAATAAGATTACGTAGCCATTGTGCATTGTGTCTCCGGTACGGAACGAAATTAATTATCCTAAAATTGAATTAACATTGTCGCACGGAGTGAGTGGTCATCGAGCGCGGGCTTGTTTCCGGTTTGCAGACCGTTATGTAGATGTGGCGCGGCGACGGCGCGGTAACGTTTGAGAGGTCCGACAGACAGATTACGTTGGGTTTAGGTTCATGTAGTTCAAGTGGAATCGTAATGTCGGCTTGGATTACAAGTGTTCGCGGAATAATTACCGCCATTATTTTCACGCTCAGTGTAAGTTGTGTGCTGGTCAAACGAATCAAATTCACGATTTTTATGATACTATACTTTTCCTACAGCTACTTAATAAAGTGCGTTTTTGCACACTTACAAAAATGCGCAAACTAAACTACTTATGTTCAGCGTCAAGTACCTCTTTGTTTTACTTTAGTCTAAGTTTTGAAAATTTTGATTGTTGTGGGCCTAACCTCTGTAAACACATTTTGTTTAGTAAAACAGATCTTTTTAAAAACGAATTTAAAATTCTGCTTTGAGAAAAACGTTGTGTTTATTACGGGTGCAAAGTTTACTTAGTCATCCTCAATAAACTTTAAAGGCTTCGGCTGCGCCTCAGGCGTCCAATGTTTATCTCAGGCGACAAACTCAACTTTGCACTGTAGATACAAAAATAACTATTACAGATCCCTTAGTTCACAGAACTCTGACTTTAATTAACACAAATTTTAAAGGGATAAAAAAGAAAAATTCGGGAAATCAAATTATAATAGTTGGAGTAACGAAACGTTACTTGTAAACGAAAAAATGTGTTTACAAGAACAACAAACTCACTTTTCATTTTGTATACGCTCGTTACATTAATGACTGAATAAGAAAAGCCGTTTGGCATAATCCCAGGCGTTTACTCCGCTAATCAGGCCGGCCATATGTCGCACCGCCCGACCGTTCCGTTGACCTTCGGTGAAAAAATGCGGACATTGAAGAAAAGAAACCAGCAATGTATAATCTCAGCTCGTTATCCGACGAATTATTACCCCTCGAATTCCGCCCAAAAGCCAACAATAATGGCGACAATGGTTATCAGAAGTATAACCCATTAAGGCCGATATCGATATGATGGTGATTTTCGATTCGATTCGATCCGTGTATCGATGTAACGATCATTGTGAATTTCGATGTGAATTTCTTTCGTTCCCTTTTCATCGGATGTAATTGCGATTCGATTTGGTGTTTAGATGCATCGCGAGGATATGATTTCTGATGGCCACCTTTTGTACGTACAGAGGTTTAGGTGGAAGATGATTGTGACAAAGATGCCGTCCTGTGCGAGTTGTGACCGCGGCCCGAAATTTGGCTGGTGAGAAAAATAGATTTTCTTAATTTGGTTTTTTCTCATGACTGCAATAATTAGTCGATACTCCTGCGTGATTCGCACGCCAACCAATGTGATCGCACACAAGCTTTTGAATAATGTATAATGTAACATGCCAGGTGATTAAGAACTATACGGAAATATCTCGGTAGCTCATTCTATAGCTAAAAAAAAAGAAAACAAGTTCATATAAACACATTCCCGAAAACGCTTCGTTTGCCAGATATGCGCCATTATTTTACAAAATAATTCATAATTATCTAGAGAAATGTTTGACTGATTGAGTTCAAACTTGGCATGAAGTTTAACCTAACAAATATCTATCTCAAGAAAAATAAGCAATTGTATCCAATCATGCGTTTCAAAATGGTGGTTGTTTGAAAATTTTAAACCTAAATTACTCAAAAACAGTACATTTTAACAAAAAATTTCAAGATACTTTTTTTGTAGCCCTTTTTATTCTGTATCGGATAGTGTAGTTGTCAAAACAATCGAATGGAGGTTAAACAAATTATTATTACTAGTTAAGTTATGTGTAATAATTGGTTTGTTCAACCCGGCATCCCATACCAACACAGTAAACACAACAATATTATACGCTGTTATTATCTTTAACTTGACTTTTATCATTCATTCTATTGTTTTGATAGTTACACCATCCGATAGGGAATCAAATGGCTACAAAAAAGGTGTCTCGTTTTTTTTAAATGTACGGTTTTGAGTAATTTAGGTTGAAAATTTTCAAACAGCCGCTATTTTGAGACTAATATTTGAACAATCTTTAGCCTATAATAATAATAATAGCAATGGCTTACGCCTATTAGGTTGTGGTAAGCATTTTACAGGTTCATACAACATTTCATATTATAATCAATAAGTTGCGTTCCAAAAACTTTGTCGCATAGAAGTTAACCTACTTCTACCACATTTACCAGGAAGTTAACCTCAAAGTAGATCCAACGAAGTATAATTTCTACAAAACGGTCCGACACCGACCAATGACATACGAGTCCATCACACAATGAAGGTCATTATACCAACGGCAATGTCACAATACGAGATATGCATCAATACCAGGTATGGCCAATTTGATCCTCTTCACAATGGGCTAATGTAAATTGTAATTTTTATCTTCCTGTACAGGGCCAATCTGATTCCATTGACAGACGGAGGAATTCAACGGTACTCTACAATTGTCATATCGTGGTAATATCACTTAAGTTCGATCGGTGTGACAAACATGCCACCTGTTGTCACAAGTTTTAGTCAAATTCGAAGCATTGTTGGATATCTGTTGTTAAAGAAATTGTAAAGTAAGAATTCGGACTACATAATATTGAATTTATAAAAGTTCATGGGAATGTGCACTTAGTAAAATACTTTTATATTTGTTTATTTTGTCATATTTCACAACTACAAAAAGTAGTTTACAATTTACACAAAAATAATAGATACTCATAGAAACATAATCAGAAATCGTGTGAAATAAAACTAAATTATGTACCCCCAAAGGAAATGTTGTTAACATCGAAAGTTTTATACAGTTTGTCAAGAACAAAATAGAACATAATTACAAATATTACGTTTTTTACAAACAAATTATCAGACATGTTAAAGAAGAAATTTAAGAAATCTTGACAGAGACCCAGCCTCCTTCACACCATCTGAAAGAAAGTTCTTGTATTTAAATGCATTATAAGTAAACAATTTTTGAAAAAGCTTTCATCATGGTCTAGAGACCTTTACAGTAAATTTATTCTTAGATCGTATCAAATAGTTTAGGTGATATCGGATTATTAGTTCTTCTGTTTAAAACTTTGAAGACATACAAATATTTTAGTGGCAGAATATATATATATATTTTTTTTAAAGTGGACTGGATGGTTCTTAGAATTTTTGAAAATTAATCCAACAACATATTTCTGCAAGACCAATACTGGTAAAGTAGTATCACATTGCATTGTCCCCCCTCCCCCCGCGGGACAAACCAACTCATACCCTAAACGGAAACCTACCAGAGTGTGGTAAATCATCAGAAGGGATTGGGCAGGCATACATCTCTTAAAATATAGAATTTTATAAGGACATTGAGGAAAGTTTTCTTCAGAAATTATATGCGTCCTTTCCAGTTCAAACCAGAATCTATTGTAATTCCTAAGTATTTAATTTCTTTAATTTGTTGAATAACAATAACTTGTTTACACGAAGAATGGACATAAATTAAATTCTCATAAAATTTCTTTTGGTGAATACTTTATAGGTTAATTAGCCTACCTTAATTTGTACTCTGTCAACCAATTAAAAGTAGTAGATGGATTACCGGTTTCGACGGTTATACCGTCATCTTCAGATCCGTGAAAAACATGAAGTTCAGCTTTGCAACTGCGTCGTCTTCTTTATTGGCACAGTTTACATGGCATAAACACTTAATTAAAATTATTAAAAATATAAATTAGAGAATAAAAAATTAAATGAAAAAACATTGACACATTTGAACACATTCACATGATACGATCACACGAACCGTCTGCAATCGAATGATTACGTTAACTATTCAAAAACCGGTATTGACGTCGGCGCACATGAGTCAAATGTACATTTCGGGTGATGGTACTGACTGATCTGAAGATGACGGTATAACCGTCGAAACCGGTATTTGATCTAGATAATCCTTTGGATTATTTTACGGAGTAAACAATACGGTAATTAACCTATATCATAATATACAATCCAGGTAGGTACAACTACATTATTTCTAAATTTCTTTTATAAGATTACAAATAATATACTTAGTCTTCTCGCTGAGTATCAGATATTGAGAACTAAACCAAAATGTAAATTTGAGTAAGTCCTTCTGCATTTAAGATTTTAATAATTGTAAGTTGGAGCTTTGATATGGACATATCTTAACTAATGTACGAGCTATAATTGCTTCACTTTTTTAGCTCGTACATTACTGAAGATGGCGACTATGTCACTGAAACGTTTACGTAAATAAACTTACTATGAGAATCTGTGTTCAAGTTGTATTCTATGCAGTATATCTTCTCACAAGTCAAGCACAACACGTCTTATTTAAGGGGGCACTCCACCTTTAAAAAAATGTTCTTTATTTTTAAAGCAAACCTAATTATTTTATGTTTTATAATATGAGTGTTGGTTATAGTGACTTTTCCATAACTTTTGGCCCCCCACCCCCTCCCCCCGGGTGGAAGGAGTTAATTTTTACTGATTTAACTGGGCTTCACTGTGGCAGACGTAACTCAAGTTGTATTTGAGATAGCCTCATATTTTTGTTTTATTTTGAAGAGGGCATTCTATTCTACAACCTGTAGTATGAATATTAAATTATGTAAAATATTTCTGTAAAAATATGTTATTTAATTTTTTTCTAAAAAATTTTAGTAAAATCTTTTTTTAATCATTTCTTAAAATCTTTATTATAGGAACTAATGTATATCCATACTACAGGTTGTAAAATAAACTAATTATAAGCATATTAACTATACTTATTATATATCAAATTGTTCAGAAAATCACAGAGAACAAAACTAGGTGAAAAAATTTGTCATTTTTTGTAATTTTTATCAATATTAAGGTGGAGTCTTAACTCTCTTTGTAAATAGGTTAATTCAGAAATCTAGAACAGGTTGCCGCCTACGGCCATGTTTGACACTTTACAGGATCAGATTTGTTGAAGGTTTTGATTCAAGAAGCTGACGAGTTGCATCGAGCTGACTGGTGTCAGTTTTCGCAAAATCCAGTTCTGTGTCTTGTTAGTTGTCAAAAAATAAAGTTCCTTGGCCGATATAAAGAACTTTGTAAATTTCACTCTACTTGTATGGTTAGAGTGTAATTATTTTTCAAAACTTTTGCTTGAGACAAAATTGATAGTAACGTCTAAAAAATGTTTGTTTGAATTAAATTCTTTATGCATTACATCATGAATTATAAATAAATTGTATTGTAGAGGTATAGATTATGCAATATGTTTTAAACAAGACGAGACAATTAAAGGTGTGTATAGTTCATAGATAAAAACATTTCATCATTTTTTAAACGGATATCTCCATGAACTGAGGAAAATAAGAATTGTAAAAGGGAATTTTGTCATTTTAAAGATCTTTATTCTATGCTCTAAGGAGTACATTCATAAATGAATATAAAAGCTAAACATGTTTTACATACAAGCCAAAACACTAAGGCCTTAATTTATCTACCCACACTCTTAAATGTGTCTAAAAAACGAGTAGGCCCTAACCTAATTTTAATAAAATAATATATAGCCTACAGATTTAATAATGTAGCCTATGTAGACAGTTCCTTAAGTTTAAAAAAATAAATATCAAACAATAAAGAGTTTATAAGAAAATTTATTTTGAAAAAAAATACTTTTATGACAAAATTATTAAAAACTTTAATTAACAAAGGAAAGTTTAATAACAAAGGAAATTAAATTTTAAGTAGGCCTATCCAGTTTTTATTTTATTTCGAAGGTTGTTTTTATTTTCCTTAACTATTCAAGACTGTTGAGTCGTCTAAGACCAGCAAAAATTATCAAGCTTCAAAATTGTGTGGTAGGTTTGAATTTACATGCCAAATAATTACATTAAATTTGATTTTACTATAGGTTTTTACTAATAAATACAATCGTTTGGCTATACAAAATATAACATCCAATTATTTTATTAGTTTTAATTTTTTAAGTTTTCTTCAATTATAATAGTTCAAAACATTATTTACCCTAAAATCGTTACCATCCTAAACCATAAAAATTTACTCCAGACGTTTTTTATTTAAAAAATAGTCTACTGTTCCGACTTATTTTCATTTAAAATGTTTAAATGGCCTGCATTTTAAAACGGATAATTGGAACAAGTCGATTGTTAGACAATGAAAAGGCCTTCTAGATATATAAATTATTTAGTAAACAATTAAAATGGTGGATAGTTGGTAAAAGAAGCGTATCAGGACAGGTGTTTACAGGAAGTTATTTCAATAGTTTCACCGACTCGATGGAACAAGCCCTCAAAGTTTTTTCGTGGGACACAAGTTTCGTAATTAGTAAATTGTTTCAGCTAAAGTATTGCCTATGACGTATGATTACATTCGTGATTATAACGAAACACTTATAGGTTTAATTATATGCTCAAAGACAAATTGAAAACTGGCGTGTAAAATAAAGTAACGTTTTTACATGTAGCCTATGTTTATTTTTTACAATTAATTAATGATGTGTTGTGTGATTGCAGGCCTCCCAACATCTACGCAGAGGGAACTTTACGCCCTAGCAACCCTTACCGTCTTCAGTTTCACAATAGCGGCTGTTGGAGTTATCAAGGTTTCGACATTGGGACATCCTCTCTTGTGCTGTCCCCAATCCTCGGGTATTTATTACTTATTTTTTTCGTAATGAAAATATTGAAATAAATGCCATCGACCTTCCTTAATATTTCGTGGAACATAATTGAAGGGACAATAGGGTACGGATGTTATTACACTGCGGACCTGTTTGGAAAAGAGTTTTAACTTAAATCCTAACTTAAATTTAAGAGATTAACTAAAATCCAATCAAAAGTTATAAACTATCTATGAAATTGGATCCGAACTGGGTCTGTCAGCCTTGGAATAAACAGATAAGTTAGGACTAAAATGTTTTGTATAGGCGAAGGCCTATACTTACACAGTAAAAGTTCATAAAACGTCTACATAATAAGATGTTAAAACCTGCAACAACGTGAGTTATGTTGAGTAACTTGAAAATTTCAACTCAATCGGTTAAGTCGTTTTAGAGACATAAATTATTTAGTAAAAAAACAAAATGGGGAATAGCTTGTAAAAGAAGAGGGAATTTGTTTATAGGAAGCATAAATATATGGTTACATAGAGAATTCAATTTTGATGAAATTATAATTTATCATATGTTTAATTATGGAAACTGTAGACTAAGAAATGCAATTGCTTGGTTTTATATGAAGTAAATCAAATAAAATATCTGGGTTTAATAATTAATTCAGATTTTTCATGTGAGAGCTAGACGTGTATCGAAAAAACATGTGTAACGCAAGAAAATTGTATTTATCGAATAATATTTGTTAGGCAAAGTTTTATTATGTGTATACCATGCGTTAATGAGTTCTCGCTTAGGTTATGAGGCGGTACGAGTCTCTCCACGATCAAAACAACATACAATTGTAAGAGTGATTTCGAAGAAATGTCGATTCGAATACTCCTGGATTCAATTTTATAGTTTAAAAATCTTACCGCTAAAACACAAATTGTATTAAATCATAAAGCTTTTTCGAACGAAAAATTATCGTATTGAAAACAATAGTCGCAGTACGTATTCTCTAAGAAACATTAATGTTAGTTCTAAAACCAAAACTTACTTTATGCCGACACTCTTTTACTTTTAACGCTCCACGCCTCAATAATTTAGTTACATTACACGTTAAAAATAATTCATTGTCAGGGGTTTTAAGTCATATAACAGCTTTACTTTTTTCTGTTGAAGATATGGAATCGTTCATAAAAATGGTTGAGTTACGGTTGATTGATGACTCATATTTAGTTCTAATGATTTTGAAACTAAATAAACGGTATCAGGAAACTGACACATACTTTCTCCCTCATTATAGGAACTTAATTTTTTATTTTTAAGAGTAATTTTC
>JAGFPH010011563.1:0-11032 GCA_018207615.1 Philaenus spumarius | reverse complement strand
ATGTAGGCTGATAATAGAATGCTAAAAAAGGAACTAATTTAGGCCTAAGATGGTTATCTGGGATACAATTTTTTAGAAAATATCGATAGTTTGTGTACTTTTGCCAAATCTACATTTTCCAAACGACACTTCAAATTATTAAACTAAATTGTATGTAAGTTTAAAAAAAATAAACTTAAAGTTGTGTTAGCACGTTGATTGGCGGGTTAAGCACGTAGGGGTATATTATAATTAAATGTTAAAAAAGTAATTATTTTAGGCCTACGATGGATGGTTATCTGAGACAAAATATATGTATACTGTATTCATAAACGAATGTTTGTTTGTTTGCTTTAGGCTCAAAAACTACTCGATCCATTTCACAGTATATCCTTATTAATGCTGGGACTGATTAGCCACAACCATTATTTCGATTACTTACTTTTAAAGGGTTAAAATGGGGTAACTACCCTAAAACAATACATCTTTTATTCCCATGAGAATAGAGCGGTGAAATTTGGCACAATGTGATACATAACAGAGTGTAGCTCTCGCATTTTGTTTATTTGCGTTAAAGTTATGAACAATGGAATACCAACTCCTAAAAACATATATTCATTATTTTACTACCATTGAAGCCAGAGATGGAAAATTGGTACATTTATACGTTTATTCCATAAATGGTACATAGACAGACAAAGTAAACCCCTTCAGTTTCAATCATTACTATATAATTTGTAACCACCCCATGAAATAAATGTAAATTCCATTAATGTCTTGCAAACTGGAGAGTTGAAATTCGGTGCATATTATTTTTATTTGTTATACAAGGAAGAAAAACCATTTGCATTTCGATTACTGGAGCCTAAGGGGTGAAATGGGAAGACGTCCCTTAAAAATAAACAATTACTCGTGCGCTTGCTTTGAAGCTACAGACCTTAAACTTGGCACATATTATGCTTACTTTAGATACAGTAAATAAAAAACAATTTTTATGTAAAATGTACTTATGGATGTAAAATAGACCTCAAAACCAGATTTGTAATGTTTACGTTAGTTCATGATGTATTAGTAACAAACTGACTGAAAACGGTATTTTTAGCGCTTGTCGGTGCACAGCTAATCATTTACGTAGGCCTAAAAAGGAAACATAGATCGATTTGGACAAAACTCCACTTTGAAATATATGATTAGAATCGTGCTTATAACGTAAGGGTCATAGGTTTCTTTTATGCTTAGTAACACATTGGAAGCTGACTTCTCTCTATATAGGTTTTTTGAATATAGACGATACACATAACATGTATGTTTGTTTTTGGACAGTTAAAATTATATATTATTTGATTGCAGGCACCCCAACATCTACGCTGAGGGAACTGTACGCCTTAGCAACCAGTCAACAACCCTTAGCGTCTTTAGTTTCACAACAACAGCGGCTGTTGGAGTTATCAAGGTTTCGGCATTACGACCTTCTCAGTCACCAACAAGGCGCTGTCACCAAACTCTTGGGTGAGTACGTCCTAAGCACACTCTTATTCTTTGTAGGATGTGATAGCGGAAGTAAAGCAAACGGTCGTTGCTTGAGTACTAAGAATTTTATTCCCATTTCTTTAAATTAACCATTAAACGTGTTACTTGAATGACTGACTATGGCTCTATGGCGACTCTGTTGGTAAAGGACGGTAGGATGGTGGAGGTAAAGCAAACAGTGGTTGGCAAATCTAAGTTGGCAAGATATGACTATAGTTACATGGTCTTCGGCTGAGATTTTTCAAATTTTACAAAAGTATTTAAGCAAACAAACAATTGACGTACATCGTAAGTATAAAACTGTGGACGATGGTGCACTACATGGCTCAGTGAAGGGCTAAGTTTATCGAGTAGTTTTATTTGGAAGATCATAAACACATATAGGTTTCAGATACTCAAAATAGTGTTCATACACACAAGCATAGATAGCTTTTGTCTTGGCTCTGAAGGGAAATACACGAGCAGTACTAGTTTCTCTACCTTCTTGACAATCTTACCACTCAGTTCAATAGGCATTGATATGGTTATCTACATCGATACCATATTTTATACTTATTATTCAGTTACTCTAAACAAGCCCTCAACATATTCAGTTGAGCGAGAAGCAATTTTTTAGTCTAAATTTTATTGCCTGCAATGGAAGTCTAAACCTGATATCATATGGCACATTATACAATTTGGGATCTAAAAGTAACACCGATTTCATGATCAAGCTATTATTGGGTTTAGTAGTTCTATAAAGATCTGCATACCTGGTTAACAAACCAAACATTTTAGGTTGTTTAAATCTAACCATATTTCTAATTTCAATTGAGAAATCAAACTTTGTGTTTATTATAAACCGAGAAATGTAGCCATTCCATACTTTTATTTCTCACCATATATCTCATTTAGATCAAAATACAATCCTTTTTCCCACAACTGGCTTCAAAGATTCCGTTAAAACCTTGTATGTCCTAATAGTTGTAGGACGAGTAATATGTTAAAAAAATAAGGCGTTTGTTAGAACTACACCCAGTTGAGATCTTTAGCCGAGTGTTTCTTTTTACCATAATGTTTATGATCAAAAGAATCTCTGGCACAAGATCTCACTTTTGTGTATTAATTCCAATGAAAATCTTATATAATCTGTACTATAGTCCAAACAACCTAATTTATCATGTTCTGGTTACATCGATGTCGTCATTATTAAATATAGGTAAACATTTTCCATTTTAAATATTTCAATAACACACAAAATCAAACAGCAATGACCCAATGTTTAGCGCTGATTAGGGAAAGCTAAAAGTGAAAGTTTTCATTGTAACAATCAACTTAAATCCATGAAAGTGAAAAAGAAAAAATCTAAATCAATTGTGGTTTGTGAATAAGCAGCTGTTCTCTAAGCAGGTGGGTAAACAATTATTTGGACGTAGCGTGTAATCACTTGTATTGTATGCAGATATTGAGTACAGTAGTGGCATTTAGCGTCCCACCTTCACTTCACCTGTCCGTTTCCTGGACATGGGTGGCCTTTACGATGCGTTCTGGTGACGCCATCAATGAAAACTTTACTAAAGAAAACAATTTTAAGGAATAAAATTAAAAAAATAATGAATCAACGATATTTTTATTTTCCTATCAAACCTAAAATTTCGTTAACGCTAAACCCCACCTTCAACAACACCAATAAATTCGTGCAAATTCTACTTTCTGAACACAGATGTAAATTTACGAGTATCACTAATATTTTATCGACGATTAATATACATTAAATCAGGTTCAATATCCAGAATAGATAAAAAATATTCATGTATATTTAAAAGACTATATTTTATAGTAGGGGCTACGTCCCTGCTCACTTCGCACTCCAAGCTCTCCAACCTCCGTGGCGACTCATAGTGAAGTCAATGCAAACAGATTATTGTATACTCTGATATTTTCACGGAAATAACAATTAATTGATTAGGATAGAAGCACTTCGATATAATTAGGGTGGTGGCATATACAAAATATAAGACAGAGATCGAAATAGACACGCACAATCCCCAATAATTCGAATTACGTCATGCGTTGTAATTTCACCATTAATATTTAAATAATAGGCCTAACATTTCATACAAATTTGTATTTTGCCAATCTAAGGAAACGTAATATGTAACACCGTCCAGATGTTTAATTTATAATATTTTAAGTTGATTTTTGTTTGTGTTTGTTTTTACTTAATCTAAAAAAAAGACTGTTAATTTCGAAGTATAATTACCTGATTATAAATTTGCCAAGTTGGTTGCTATGGTAATAAATTTAAATGCTTTCAATAAAAAGTATTTTGATTCAGTATATGACTAACCAAAAATTATGTTAAGTTTTTTTATCCAAATCAGCTGTTATATTTATAATATTCAACAACAGATGTTTTAATTAAAATAAAGTAATCCTTTTCAGTTGATTTTCCTTTGCGTTTGCTTTTATTTTGTTAATCTAACCTAGAAAAGCTGTTGAATAATAAATTGATTCTAAATTTGCTAAGTTGATTGCTAAGGCAATGAATGTAAATGCATTCAACAAACATGTGTTGCTACGCTTTTGATCCGAATATGCTGTTTTATCTGTTATAGGGCTACGAGTGAACCCCCGAGTGTTCACTGTTTTTAACCTTTAAAATCAAAATTTTGCTAAATTCATTCATGGTGTGCGTCTATATATTATATTTTTCATCTTACGTAGTTTTTATTCTACGTTGATTCCATATCAGTCAGTCAAGACAATACCGCTTATGTATATAGATAAAGATACCCCTCGCTATATGACATATATATCTACTGATAGTAGCCTATGTAGAAAACTACATCCTTACATTTAAAATGCTCCTCCAATTTTTTTATACCAATCCTAGGAATTGAATTTCCTATTTTCCGTTGTAATAGTCAGTGTAGACGTTCCGTTGTTTTCTAGCACCTGCTAAATTCTTTTCGTTTTACTGAAATTGAACTTAAATTTGATATGGAAAGTTGACCTAAGCTTACACTAAAAGATATCTTGGTTAAGCCCCAGTATCGGATCGGAGTAAAATTGCATCTTTCTCCTCGCCTTTGTTTACAAAAAAAAAAAAATATATGTATAAAGCCGTTCTGATACTTTTGTAAGGCTCCATATTATTTTATTGTTCATGCTATAGGAACTGCAAGCAATACTAATGAAGCATTGAAATCGGTCCTACACCTTGCGTGGAACAGCGGAAACATATACTTCGTACTAAAACATTCTGAAACCTCATAAAGGCTGTGCGCTTTTGTATTATACCTCACAGCTGAAAAAAATCGATGGCCACTACTTTTAATAAAAGGTTTAATTTAAAATGAAAATCTATTATTATAAAAAAATATTTTAAGGTTACACGTAAAAATATAAAGGCTTCTTAATAATTTAAAATTATTTCCCTTATTATTCATTTATAAATAGAATCCGAAACACGGGATTACGAATGCATGTTTCAACGATCTCGTGGCTTGCGGTTAAAGCCGGCTGTTTCGCTACTAGCCAACATACAACAATTATTGTATTACTTACAATGCCTTCTTTTGGTATTGGATGGTGCTCAGAGTAGAAGAAGCGTAATGGGAGACAGCAGACGCTGAGACTTATGTTTTATGTCCACCATAGTCCATCCAGCTTCTCCTAACGCCACCTCAAGATCACTGACTGTACTAAGATCAATGTACAGTCAGCGTTTTCCCCAGTGCAATGAGTAGCCTTAATTCAAACCTTCCTTAAATACATAAGTAAGATTTTAATATTTCACTTAATTATTATCCGGAATTCTTTCCAACGACATCGTGTGCCCTACTTCCTCGCGCACATCCTCGCAGCTTATTGTTACAGATTGAAATCAGTAATTGAATATTTTATGAAAATAACTAGTTAGGAAAGGCGTTACGAAGTGTGAAATGAAGAGTATAATGCTTAAATCTCGATATACTCGCGACTATCGATTAGTTGAGGTATTGTAAAGGCTGTGTTAGTTGGAGCCATTAATATTGGCGCCCAAACAGAGGCCTTTGTTCACCGGATATTAATAGAAGGGAGTTTGGAAAATTTCACATTTTCAACAATAAATAATTACAAATATCAAAACGATATTCATATTATGTAATCGATTGCGTTATATTATCGTTGTCGTTGGTTCGACCGCTTGGTTTGCTTTGATTCTTGTTGAGTAACAAAGCACTACTACTACTTGTTGGCTGAATAATTTTGTTATTGTTCGAATGGAATCAACTTCTGAATTAAGCAGATCAATACAACAAATTTTTAATTTTACAAAATGAATGTCAACGCTTGTCTTACCTAAGAGTTCATCTTGCGTGTTTCGGTGGCTAATGTATCTCTATTGGTTATTATGTGAGGACATTTGCGGTCATTTTTGTATTAAAACAATACACGGCGGTAGTATGAATTAATTCTCGTTGTCATTATTGGCTACAATACCAGAATAGACCTATACGTTTGGAAGTCTAGGTCTATGTTAAACAACTCTCGTGCTCATTCATTTATTAGGTAATAAAAACAAGTAAAATTTAGTACTGTAAGATTCTGTTGTATAAAGTACAAAAGTACCCAAAATGTGTAAAAAAGAGTCCGGGTTCACTCAAATGAAAGGTGGACCACAAAAATATTTCGTAAAGGGTGACAAAGAGTCTGGACCTTTTCTGATTGATAGCTGGACTATTTGTCCAACCTTTACGCTTGAATCTGGTGCTGACCTAAACTAACAAATCTGTTTAGTGGAATCTTTGGAATTATCATTATATTGTCCTATGGCATTAAATAAATTATGTTCAGAATGTTGGTCTTTGGTTTTTTCACTAACCAGTGCGGAGCTAATTGTAATCCTATGTCAAATTGGCCCGTCTGAGGCGGACTAAGAGTCTGCCTCGCCAACCAGGTAACCAATGTTTATGGCTCGTTGTCCGTATATCAAATGTAGGTATTTAATTAACTATTTCGTTTAGGTCTCAAATGAGTCAATAGCACTAATTTACTTTATTAACATTGCATAATCGGCCTTCATTCTTAATAGTTATTTTATTTAATTCAATAATTTATTGTTTCAGACAAAGAAAAAGAGAATCCATGTTTCTCAGAATATTTAGTTAAATTATCTACGTTTATATTGTGGTAGGAACATTGCATTTAGTTGGGCTTTCAGGTTATACTGTAGCTTGAAACAGCTGTGATCATAATGATAACAATTTTTTAAATGGCCTTGCCATGTTTATATTTTGAAAAAAATGGACCCAGTTAATATATATATTTATATTTATTCCTTGCCGTAGCTAATAAATAAACTGTGTACGTAAATTCCCTTGAGAGATGTTTAAAATTACATTTTCTACAAACTGATAAAAAATTTAAACTATAATTAATTATTTGGTTGAGTTTTTAATTTTTTGTTCATGTTCAAAAGTTTATCCTCAGCATGAGTTCTTCCGCAAAGGAGAACTTTTATGGTGTAAATACCAAAAGTACTGTATTTCAACTGAGTAATACTCATAAACATGCAGGGCGTGAGGCCATTTTGTTAGAAATAAAACGTAATTTCAAGCCTACCAGACCAGAATTTGTTAAAAAGAAGCCCTGCCCGGACGAACCAAAAAACAAGTAAGACCTTTAACAACATTATCTGGACCAGACTCCCTAAGAACAACATTGATGGGATAAAAACATTGATAATTGGAATGTTATATTATGCTATCATTACATTCATCTGTGGTGCGCTTGGTAAAGTGCAAGTGTTGGGGATGAGGAAGTATCTGTGTAATAAGCTTAAAACAATTTGACAGTAAAATAATTTTAGATGCAAACAAAGCAACTTTGGAACGTATAAAGATGAAAATGAAACAGAATACAAATATAAAAAAAATGGAGGCCAAGGACGAAGAAAATCCTGTTCAGTATGGTGCTGGAATGGTTTAATGTGATCGACAGGACTTGTTGGCAGCTTTTTTGGCTTTAGGTTACCGAGAATCAAATTGTCTGATACAAAGGTACATTTTCCTAAGAAACCTTTTAAGCTGTCAAACTGATATTTTTGTACTGTTGCAAATTAGTCTGTAACCTACAATATTAATATATTTTTGTTGCTAGACATTATTTATTTCCATTAATGTAGGTTAAGCCATAACCGATTGCTGTTAATATATATTAAATCTATTACTTGCCTTAGTCATCTTTAAAATTGTCACTATTTTTTACAGTTGTTTCGCCTATTTATAAGGCATCATCAGAACTTAAAAGATTCGTTAACGGTCACACACTGTGACATTAAATTTTATACAAAGTGTTCTAAAATGTACGTGTTGTTTGTTTGTTAAATGTGTTTTTATAAACTATGTTTTTAATCAGTGTAATGTGTAAAGTGTTTTAAGTTCTGATGATACCTGATAAATAGGTGAAACAGCTGACAACTATAGACACTTTTAAAGATGATAAGGTAAGTAATAGATTTAATATATGAAATTTCTTATTTGTTGTAAAATAAATGTATTTTTGTACTAACTCAAGTTCTTGTTTTTAATATGGACAAAATAGGCAAGGCATTACTAGCTCCGAGGCTTGATACAACTAGAAAAACATGTTTAAGGAAAGTAAATGTGTATAAAAATATGTTTAAAGGTATTTAATGTCAGGTCGAAACAGTTTCATAGATTC
Source organism: Philaenus spumarius (assembly GCA_018207615.1). NCBI lineage: Eukaryota > Metazoa > Arthropoda > Insecta > Hemiptera > Aphrophoridae > Philaenus > Philaenus spumarius. The sequence goes on along the minus strand of JAGFPH010011563.1, from coordinate 2,833 downwards.
CTCTTCAATAATAATAATAATAATAAGTGTTTTATTTAAGACATAATTAAAATACTAAACAATTTCCATTCTTTGAATCGACACTCATGGTCTATATACCGTCTGTTGGGTCGGCAGACTTACATATAAATAAGAAATTTAAACATGAGTTTTAAAGCAATTTTACAAAAAATATTAATAATTGGTTGTGAGCTATTACTAAGGAAAAAGTAATACCAACATTCAGATAATTTATAAAATTAAAATAAAAAATTAATAGGATTTCCTTTCTTTGAACTAACCTAAAATGAAAAACTTCTGCAATAACCCTGACTGAAAAACAAAGCACTACACATGAATATCATTCTAAATATCATTATAAATATACCCTTAAGAGAAATCACCAACATACCCGGTAATATTAGTTTGATATTAAAACATTAACTCGCAATCTTCCTAAAACAAAAAAGTCAAAACCAAATTTTCAAAGAAACCCACAATATTTATAAAATAAAACAGTAAAACCACAATTAATCTGAAACTGAAATAATTTCAGTTCTTACCCTAACCAAAAATAGTATTACAAATCTTTAGTAGCTTTATTTAAGCATTAGTCTCATTATAATTTTAAACTCGCTTACCAAAAACCCTATTTATTCGCTTGTCTCAAATATTTATAAAGACAATCTCACTCGTTCAAATAGGAAACAAATTCTTCTTTACTTAATATATTTTTTCAAAAAACACTTTATTCTAAAACCTGACAATATTGGGCACCTGGCAACAAAATGATAAACGGTTTCATTCTTCCGTGAATCACACAAGGGACATATTATATAATTAGTATTCCTAATCCAAGTTTTAAAGTTCAATCAACTATTTAAAATAGGATTCAGTCTTCTTTAATATAACTTATTTTTCATCAAATTTGGAAATAATCTTTAGTAATTTGCAGGAAATCGTTCGTTAAAATCTAAATTATAATAATTCGTAGATGACAAAATGTTAAATTATCAATGTTATTTAAGCTGTTTGCTTCAAACGAGACGAAAAACAAGACTTTCAGTCGAGTCACTGAACAATCAGGACGAGTTTTGTTATTTATTAACTATACATCGGAGCTTTCTGCAAATTTAACCGCCGTGTGCACATGACGGAAATAAATAATAAGATCTCCTTTAGTAAAAACGTAAGTGTAAGTGTATTCTAGTCGTTCTCGGGAGTCTTACCAACGCCATATCATAGGCCAGCCATCTCAAGGCTGACTCTGTTCACTGAATTCAATGAATTTACTCGCGTGGTATTGCACACCCTTAAACTAAACATCTAATAACCATTGCCTCCTCAATAATGTGAAAACAAAACATCTCCCATTAATTAAACCACACTTCACAATTAATCATGAGCACGACAGAGTGCGTTCTATTGGATACTACGCATAAGGTGGACTGCTACTTTAATTGGTCATATTTTATGAACATCGATTTAATTTTCTATTCACCGACCGTCACGCACCAAAATGCACCCTCCCCCCGTTTTGAGCACCTGAAGTTTCCCACGTGGCAAGGAAGGGTAAGTAATAATGGTGGTTGGGGTTCGCCATTTTGTAATCAAATGGTTAGCCAACCGTACATGGTTACACAATGTCTGGCAAAATGTAATTTCAGGGTTAGATATACTCGTACAGTAGGTATCTTTATTATTATTTCTTAGTTGGAGCAGAGTTTATTAAAGCCGATCGCTAATTATTTATGTATTTAAACAGCTTTACTAAACGAAATAATGCACGGTGTATCAGAATCATCTTCTATCAAAGTTTAGTGATATCATCGATTAAATAATTATTTAAATAAAAACAATGTTTTTAATATCCCACTTTTTTTTAAACGGATTAAAAAGTATAAACTAATTTTTCCTAGCCTAGGACATATTTATAACCCCATACAATTAACTGTCCAGAAGATTTGTGATTGTGAATAATTTTCAATAGCTAAGAAAGTAGCCTACTTGTAAAATTTAAAACGAAAAACGTGGGCGAATGCATTTGATAATAATTGTTGCATAGATGGTTCACCTAAGTCACAATTGTATTGCACTGCGAGTAATATGAACTGTTGAGCGTTTTTTCAACGACAGCTACTCCCTACACTCCTTACTACTATCTCTATTGCAAAATTTGTACCAACAGACAGTCAAGAAAGCGGTTAATAAAAACGTTGTTAAATAGGGCTATTAGTATACATTTTATACAGTATACAGTATTTCTGTAATGTGCTGAAATAGTTCAATGTTTTCATATGAAAGTTTATCTTTATGTTGACCCATGTAACAACCCGCTGAACAATCTCCGTACTGAAAAACCCTTTATACCAGTAAAAGTCATTTGTTCGTAGTAAGATAAAAACAAAACAGCTCCAATCATTCAGCGCATTATGACGTATATAATAGCGTACGTCAATGCGTTTCTATTCTGACTGTGTTATGACGAACTCTGTACATCTATTGGTGATTTTATTTAAATATTGTAGTAAAATGTTGCAAAATAATCAATGACAGAAGAACAGACAGCTAGTTATATTCTGCTCTTTAAAGCGAGTCAACCACTGGTGGCTTTACTTATTGTCTTTAATTATTACGTTTAAGGGTTAATAAAGCACAAGTTAAGGTTAGGTTTGGGCTGGACAAATACTAGTTATTTAGATTGAAAATGTATTTTAAAGTAGGCTTCTACTAAAAATATGTTTAATATTTGACTCGATGAAAGAAAAGTTAAGAAATTACGCTCAGTTTTACAATAATAAAATTATAAAACTACATTGACCATAGCCTCATAATGGTTAACGTATCTTAAATT
>JAGFPH010011562.1:21346-31652 GCA_018207615.1 Philaenus spumarius | reverse complement strand
TGGCTCCTGATTAACTTGTCTATTAACGAAATCCTGTACCCGTTAGAGACAGCTATGTGCTTGATGATGTTTATTTCATTGTGGTAATCTTCTTTGTTCAAAGGGACTGTGATGAGCCTGTGAACAAAACAGTGGAAAGCTGCCATCTTTTGGGAGTATGGATGGTGTGATTGGGCATGAATGGTGACATCCGTTGTGGTGGGTTTGCGGTATATTCTATAGTCAAGTTTATCAATGCCCTTTACGATTGTTAAGTCTAAAAAATTAATTTGGTTGTTGTTCTCTACTTCCAGTGTGAATTGAATTTTAGGGTTGACGCTGTTCATATAATTCAGTAATCCGGCAGCTTGTCTATTAGAACCATTAAATATAACAAATGTGTCGTCTACATATCTACTGTAGAATATGATGTTTTCTTTATATTTGTTATAGCTAGACATAATGTGTTCATTCTCAAAATGGTTTAAATATACATCCGCTAACAATCCAGAGAGCGGTGAACCCATTGCCAAACCATCATTCTGTATGTAAAATTTATTATTAAATGAAAAATAATTTTGTTCTAACACTATCTGCAATAACCGCATCAACTCTTCTATTCCCTGTTTGTGCAACTTATTTGTGAGGGTAAGGTTATCTTTAAGAATGTTCATTGTTTCCATTACTGGGATGTTGGTATACATATTTACTACGTCAAACGAGATAAGTTTATGACCCGGGGATATTATAATATTCTGCGTTTTGTCTATGAATTCTGTGGTGTTCTTTAAGCTATTGTTATTTTTTATGGTTATATTTCTTTTAATAAGTTGTTCTAGTCTCTTCGCTGTTTTATAGCTTGGAGCAGAGGTATAATCAATAAGTGGTCTTATGGGTGTATTTTGTTTGCGAATTTTCGGTAAACCTAAATTATAATAATAATATTTTCAACATTTTGCATAAATTTCTCTACCTGTTCACTAACCCAAAAAAGTTAAAACCAGTAGTGTAAAAATAGATACGGCGCACAAGCAAGTGAGTTCTGTTAAACAGAAAGCACTTATGGACATCGTTAAGTAATAATTGTTTATCCGGAACATGAACTGTAGGCTATGTATGTCTTTTGAATTTTATTTTTATTTGGACTTTAGTTTTCATTTGATAAAACTGTAGAGGCCCTTTTCACATCTTTGACCATGTTTTCATTGATTTCACCAGTTTACCATACGTTTCCCTCTCAATTTTTGACGAAGTCCGTGTTATCCTAGTTTTCGCTTATCTGAGGTACCCTCAGTCCACATTACCTCTGTAGGATAGCCGCGGTTCTACTGTATTTTGGCGATGTTTTAATATATCGTCATTTCTTTGAATATTATAAGATTTTATGTACATTGAATGTTTTAAAACTGTTTTAAAATTTATTCCGAATCATAAATATTCACTTTACATATTTTCTAAAACCATCACGATTTAAACATGGGTACCGTCGGTCTCAAGACAACAGCTCATATACACAGTTTGTCACTTGTTTTACAATCGTATCTTAACATCTTTACACATTTTGTTTTTAATAATTATTAACCCTTTTTACATAATACCCATTTCTTCTTTATAATTCTAAACATACAGTATTGATTTTATTTTAATATAACTAATGATCTAAACATAACTTATTTACATATAAGGATAGTGAAAATTACTAGTCTAACCTCTTTAGGCTATATCAAAAACACAAACTAGTTTATAAAAATGTTGTGTTCTATAAAATTAAATAAATAAAAGGTAAGTTTATAGAAACTAAACTTACCTTTAAAACTTTAAAAGCAAGGTAAGTTTAGATCTAATTTAGTTATTTAATATTCTATGATTACAAGGTTATTTTAATTTCCGAAATGATAGTTACTGTTATGTAAATTTTGAGGTTACTTGACAATTCTACTTTTCCCTGTTCTTTTAAAATAAAAACCAGAATCTTAAGTCTCAATATAAGCATAAAATCAACCCTTGAAGATTATTTATGGCCTAAAATGTTTTTTATGTTTATGTTGGACAAGGGTGTTTTTCATATTTTCAATTAATTTTTTAAAAGTTTTATTTCGTTTGAATTAAAAAGTTTAAATTCATTCCTATTAATTTATCTTAAGTTATTATATATTTATTAACCTACGTTGTTTTATAAGATTCTTTTATAATTTCTTAAAAAAATAAAAGCCACACATTGTGGAAGCCAAAATTATGATATAACTGAAGCTATTCCTATGTGTTATCAGACAGTATATCAACATAGAAATAAATTATTTAAACACACAAGTTTAAAGGTCAACATCATCATAAACATATTTATTAGAATTTATAGTATCAAGATTACAATTTATGTTAATTTTATTCTTGGGTTTGCCTTGATAAAATTTGTAATTACCCTTGGCTTAGCTCACTCATAAGTAAAATTTGAATATATTAAAAATGTACACTTTTGTTGATTTAATTTAAATATATCTCGGGGCAGGCACTGAATATACCTCCTTATTTTTATTGCACGCATTTATATCACTTTAGTATAGTTCATAAAATATTGGCAAGGTTCATTTTGTGTTTGGTTAATGAAAGTACTTTTGGAAGGTTTTAATTTTATAGTATTTAAGTCCTATTGTTCATTTCCAAGTTTAAATTGTTTATATTTTAGGTAATTAATATAGAGTATACCAGTCTCTATTTTGTCACTGTTTTTTACTATTATCCCATTAAACTTAAAAAAATTTAGCACTGTTTTATAAAACACCTTCACTCTTCAATGACTACTGTACAACTCGTTTTTAAAAAGGACGCCGTTCTTGGCTTCATGACGCTATCGGAACGACGGGGTTCACATCTCTCCGTGGAGATCTCTTGTAACTGTTTTCACTTTCCATTGGTCGTCGGCGGACGAATACATTAATGACGTCATCGGAGTAGGTCTTCGTTTGCTCGCAAATTGCTTGTCGTCTTGCTTGTTGTAATAAATCTAGTGCGTTTATTATCGTATTTCCATTAGTTTGTTTTTCAAGTTTTTGTAATTATTTTTGCATTACAAATGCGTTTTGGTTCTACTGTTGTAGTTTTTAAATAATATATTATTTATCGTAAAGGATCTTACCGCGACACAATAAGCTGAGTTGTTGTTAGTTGGTCTAAGTTTACACAGCTGTTCCTTACTATCTTTTTTAATGTTTGTAACCTACCATACATCATGGTTCAATGAATACTTAAATAATACTATGAATTACAATAGATAATTATTTAGAGCTTACAGTTTAATTTACATACGCTCAATGTTTATTCTAATGTATTTGGTTACGTGATTAGCGGCTCAAGCTAGTAAATCGTTTTTAATTCGCGATCGGCTTTGGCAGTGTATTCGATATTTACAAATGGAATTTTGAATTGTTTTGAGATTGATAAATAAATATATGAATGTGTTGTGGTGCTTTCTGTTGCGAAATCATATTTCGCTATGTATTGTTTTGTTTTTGGAGGTTACATTCGGTTAGGCTACAACTGCTTTTACAGTAGGTTGGTTTTGAATTACTTATCTAGTTTACAACTATACATTGGTTGTATTGAATTTAACATCTAGGTACATTATTGACATTACATCTGCTTGACTTTTTAAATTTCTATATCTATGTGCATTTTCTATTACATCATAGGCTAGGCTATCCTATTAAGTTAAGAATATCGGTTAAAAAGGTTAGGTTCTTGGTAGGCTACTTTTATGTTATGTTTGATATGTTTGTGATTTTGTACTATTATAGTTTTTAGGAAGTGTTAAATATAAGTAGTAAATTGTGATAAATACAACATCAGTGATAAAGTGGATTTCATTTCACTTGTTTTGGTAATTTAATTCAAGACAAAAATTCGTCACAGCCTGAGAGCATAGCCTAATACAACTGAACTAGTTACAAGTAAATTAAATATCATAATCAAAAAAAAATTGTTTTCAAGGACATTTTACCAAATAAGAAGTGAAACAACCGGGAGAACTTGTGCAAGGGCATAAATAATTAAAGGGTTTCGTTGCAAAGGTGTTACAAATAAATTAGAGAATTTTAATTGACACATAGAAGTATGTTCTGCTTCAAAGGTCGGTCTTTAATGAGGGGCACAACTTTCCAAAATCCCGACAGGACGTCCCGCTTCGGAATGTTGGGTAAAAATGTTTGATTGGATGTTTTTAAATTGTTTTGTACCCGTTTCATTTACAACCGTTTGCACCTGCAGAATATGCTTAATTATTTTCATGTCAAATCACTGTTTCCAGAAAGAACCTATCCGTGATTTGGAAAAATTAAATTCTAAAATAAAACAAATGAACCTTTGCGGATTTATGTAGTCAGTTGGAGTCCTAAATACAGACGGTACTATGGAAATTAAACACAAATTGAAGAATATTATTTTTATTTTTCTAATAAATTAGTATATACTAACTTCAATTAAACGCTTCATTAAAAAAAAAATATTTAAATTTTTTTATAGAAGTCATTCAATGTTCTATTGATTGCCCTGCATAATACTTGCCTACCTTCCTTCACAACTAAAATCTTCAAGTGAAATTTGTTCAACCATAACATAACAAAAACTTTGCTTAATGAAACGTGTAATCTTATTTCTCCTAAATAATGATCCTAATAAATGGTACCAGAAACTGGCACATACTTTCTCACAAACATATTTAAATTATTAACACGTTCTCTGCTAAGGACGCACATGTGAGCTTGACTCTGAACACTATGAGAAGCGGCCGACGCACAGTGCATTGCACACCAACCCCCGTATTGAGAGTATTTCCAATATACAGTCCATTGCGTGCTTCGAACGCCAACCCCCATATTGGGAGTATTTTCAATACACAAAGCATTGCGTGCTTCGCACGCCAACCCGCATATTGAGAGTATTTTCAATACACAATGCATTGCATATGTAACCCCAACAGTGACTTAATAATTGTATTAAAGTAGGAGAGGGGATAGTACATTAAAGTAGGAGGGTAACTAATAAATATTATTATTATTAGCTAAAGACAAAACTATTCAATCGATTTCGAACAAATTTGCACCAAACACGTCTATTAGGCTTGTATAGATGCACGAAAAAAGGGTTTGAAAATTTTTGAAAAACAACCAACTTTATGGCTAAAAAAAACCCCCAAAAATCAGTTATTATTATTAGCTAAACGAGAATTTTTAAAAAGATGCGGTTTTTTGCATATGGTAGGGTACATTAAAGGCTACAAATAAGCCAAATTTTATCAAAATCGTTAAAGCCGTTTTTTATAAAAAAATAATAACTGTTTTTTTAGGGTTTTTTGTAAAAAAAGGGGTTGTTTTTCAAAGTTTTCAAAACCGTTTTTCGTCCACCTATATAGGCCTACTTGACATGTCTGGTGCATATTTGTTTGAAATCGATCGAATAGTTTTCGCTCTAGCTTTGTATGTATACATACAGACAGACATTTTGTACAAACCACTTTTTTGGACTCAGGGGGTCCCAAAACGGATATTTCCACAAAAATCTCAACATCGATTTTTTTTGCGATCACTATACTTTCTCTATACTATAGTATAGTGAGAAAGTAATTAAAAAAATTCAAAATTTTTTATTGCCACTAAGCAAATTTTTTATGGCAATAGACAGTGTCAACATAGTATAACAAAATCTCTAGGAGTAAAAATTCACAATTTTTCCAACACATCATTCTTTAAAAGTGACGTCAATATAACAATAAAATAAAATTAGGATAAGAAACAGTTAAAATCAAATATAGATATACAACCACAATCAACTACAAAAAGACAACCTATTTTAATAAACATTTAAAAACTTAATGAATTAGTATCACAAATCAAAAAATCCTGAATGGAATAAAACGCTTTCAATTTGAGCCAACTACTGACTCTTAATTTAAAATTCCCTAATCCAGTTGTCCAAGCCTCCTCAGGTAAAAGTATGTTTAGTCATAATAATATAAAGGTTTTGAAACAGTTAAGGTTTTGAACTCCTAAAACCACTTATATCCTTTCTGTGTCCCAGTGTAGTGTGTAGTTTCTTCATATATAAAGAAAAAACTGAAGTTTTGTTCCTTTCGATTATAATTGTTGGTTACCCTCATCTGCACTAATACCATTATTTTAAGCTTGGGGAAAGTATTGGTGGCAATGACAGTAGGCTATATAGACACAAACCCCAATACTAAACTAAACTTACCATTGGTGTTGGCACTGCTTGACGACTGGACTGACTCATAGTGTGGAAGCAAACTGGTCTGAAACATTTTACACATTGTTCAGTACACTTTAAACAGGGTGTAACAATTCAAAATATTAATAAACAAAATATAATAAATTAACCAATTCAGGAGGAATCAAAATTTCAAACTTATCTTTTAAATTACGATCGAGAATGGATATCCACGTCACTTAGCGGTGATGAACAACTACCGGAATAAACTCGGTAAGGCGAGAGAAATAAGGTCTAAATGGACAAAACCAAAACGGCCTATAAAAAGAATGAATTTTATTATATATAAAAAGATTTTAGTCTAAATATAATAAAGTAATGATAAATTAAGAAAGTTCAAAAACTTAATGTAACCCAGTCGAATCAACAGAAATCATCTGTGCTCGTCACGGCACGAACTCACGTATCGTCACCCAATATTGGTCTATGTAATCAGCTGCATTTTATAAATGGCAAATAAATATTTTCGGCAATAGACAACGACTATAAACGCTAAATGGTAGAAAGATAAAGTAATAAGTTATTCGTGTATTTTCTTTATTTTGCCCAAGTAATTATACTTTATAATATATTCACTATCATATTTTCATAAAAATTTAAAGAAACATATCCAAATTATAATTAAATTACATTAAATTTTTTTTCAACATGCGTATACATTCATATAATCATCCAAAGAACAAAGAAGAAAACTGAAGAGAAATAAGTTTCCTCTTCAACAAATGAGGCCTAAAATTGGATTATTCTTGCAAAAACCTATAAACTCAAAACCCTATGTACTGTAATTGTAGTGTTTTTTTAATTTACAGTAGTGCTACAGTTTGTTAGTAGTACGCAGAACATGTATTTATTAAATGTTTAACCTAATTTTTTACTTATTAAAACTTTACACACTTAAAAATGTTACCTAATTTATAATTTTAGGTGACGTCAGGCCGGCAGAATGTGTCCAATAGCCCGAACGAGGTTCGGGGGAAATTGGGACTGAGCTGAGAAATTTTGGCCGGGGAAAAATCCACAAAAAAATAATTATCTTGTGGGAAAATAGATTAGAAATGAATGGGAACAAAGGTCGGCCTAATCGGTTTGTACGATAAATATACATACACACCAACACACACACACAGTGTGTCGTCTGCTCTCTGCTGCAAGTTGGACAGTGTTCCTATTTCATTTTCGTACTGTCGAGCCGCCGATATGATATTAATCTTCACCGCACAAAATATCGCACGGCCGAGCAACCGATACGATATTTTTGTGCCGGTTGATGAATGGCAGTTTCCTGATTCTTGACTGGCGTTCAAATACTTTCATTATTTATTTATTTATTACCAATAATTCCTTTTACATGTATAAATACATAAAGGACCTATAGGGGGCACAAATGCCCGTACATAGGGATTAATACCTTTCATTAGGTATTTTATTATGATACCGGTATGCAAATTTTGATTAGTTTCATACAAATGATATTATTCAAGCGATAAGAATTAAATCATTACTAAACCAAATTATACAACGATACTTAATGTATAGGTGTTACTGATGTTTTTTACCGAAATTCGAAATCAACCTTTATCAGTAAAATGCGTACAATGTGATGACTCATTTGTTTCCTTTTTCATTGCGTAGATGGGGGTGGAGGGATGGGTTATTCTGTTATATCTTTCGTTTCGAGTTTATTACTGTGATGTTTAAATTTATATAATGATTTTTTCCGTCGCAATTGTTTATTATTGTAATGTTTAAGAGGTAATGTAGTGAACCATCGGAGGGTTATTAAATATATTATTATTATCGGAGTGTTTCGTAATATTTTCAGTAGTGACTGTGGTAGGTAATTCGGTAATTGAATTGGAACTAATTAAACATAACATTTAAGTTTGTATTTACCACTTAAGAACTAGGCCTACTTTAAAACATAATAAAATAGCAATAATCAAGTTGTATTTTTTGTTTTAAACCTTTTGGGACCATCTGACGATATTTCACCATAGATATTTAATTTCATCGAAGTTAATTAAGTAAAAACAATGCAATTATTATTTTTTTGAAGATTTACATTGGAATTTATAAAGAATACTAGCTAGCCCGATCAGGCTTTGCACAGATAGACAAATCAAAGTTAAATGTATATTAACAAAAATAAATATATTACTCTATGTATTTCTTATATAGCGATTTTTAGTAACTTTAAACCCCAAAAACCCCCTAAAATTTCTAATTTTTTCAAAACTTTGCTTAGCGAGTACCTAGGACCCTAGAGGAAGCTACATACCAAATTTCTTTCCAATCCGTTTGGTGGTTTTTTTTTAGTAACTTTAACTCCCCTAAAATTTGGAATTTTTTTAAAACCTTTCTTAGCGAGCACCTAGGGCCCTAGCGGAAACTACCAAATTTCATTCCAATCCGTTTTTTAAGATTTTGTGATGAGTAAGTGAGTGGTATTTTGACTATATATCAGAGTTGGGAAAGTTAGTGTAATAAAGTAACTGATAGAAGTTAGAGTTAGTCGATCAAAAAAATAACTGAGTAGAGTTATAAGTTAGCCAGGAAAAATCCTAACTGAATAAAGTTAGAAGTTAGTCAGCAAAAAAGTAACTGATTAAAGTTAGAAGTTAGTCTCCAAAAAAAGTAACTAAATAAAGTTATAAGTTAGTCGGTTTTTTATTTACTTCAATTAGAAAAAGTAAACAAAATTACATATTGTTATGTTATTTTAAATATTTTCCAGGTATTGTTTAGAATGTTTGTGTCAGGTAAAACATTTGTTTTTATTTGCAAATTTAAAAAAAACGAAAAATCTACAAAATGTGCAAAGTACAGTAACATATAAATTATTTTTTTAGACCAAACAATGGTAACTAGAAATTGCAAAACATTAATTTATATAGGCTAGTAGTAAATAACATGTAGACTACTATAAGAAAATAATAACTTATTTACCGGTACTCCCAAACAAACACTTATAATTAATTTATAAAAGATGTAATATTTATAATTTATATAAATTTAAAAGGGCCTAGATACAATTTTAAACTAAGAAAATATAATAGGTAGGCCTTTATGTAGATTTTTTATAATTTATTTCTACTCATAGTATCCCATTAATATATATATATTAGAAATATATAATAATAAATATATAAGAAGCCATGACTTTAAAAAATATTTTATAAGATCAGAGATCTCTATAAATTGGTTTGAAGACTTTTCAAACCCTCTACAGCCTAAAAAAGTCAACACTAAATAGTTTGACATTTATTTACGTGTTCTATTTCTATAATAGTAAAGTTACCTACCGCCATAAAGTTGTAAGTATTAACTATTTATTTAAAAGTATTAAATTGCGCCCTTAAATTGGAAGCCGATGTAACAGACGCTTTAACTTGCTTGTTCTTCGGCAAACATAAAAGGCACTTGAACGTAAAATTGTTACTGTTGCTGTCCCGGTTAATTTGAGTAAACAGTTTACTCGAATTTGGCCACAAAACTTCATTCATTTTAACAAATGAAACTATAGGCCTACTACTAAACAATCTATAACTATCTAAACTTTAAACTATATAAACGAAATTTCAATTAAACTATAATCAACACGCCAGCACTACAAACAGTTCTACAAAACAGTAAACACTTTTCACACCACTTGGGCAATTAATTGTACAAGATTGAAAGTACAAAAAGTAAGTTAGTACCACGGCGACAACCGGTCTACTGATTGTGTATCTCAACCCCTCTCAAAAACCAAAGTACACATAGCTGATGCGCCGAGTGATCTAAAAGTAAAAAGAGAAAGTGTGCTCGTGATTGTTTGTGACAAAGTCAACAACCCTGCCCCCTCCCCCCAACATTCTATTCTAGTCCCTTGTCCTTTCTTTTCCAGCCCCTCACACAACCTTGAGTTAAGCGCACTTTCCTTATCGCTATTCCGAGAAATCATAACGGGCCAACTCCGACTAAACAAACCCATTGTTCAAGTTTCTGCTGTTTGTTGACCGAAATGTCCTTTTCAAAATATTCCTTTGCTTATAAATCTAACTCGTTAGAA